>JAOUWY010000011.1:4300368-4312408 GCA_025728095.1 Prietella phreatophila
CTACCTGCTGTGCCACCATGCTACTCTAGATTTGTTTAGGTGCTGGGATATAAAGAGCACAGGAAGAACATGAAAGCTCAATGTTCACAATACGGGGGTGGGACTTGAACGCCCAACGTGCCCAGGTGTGAAGCAAACGTGCTAACCACTAAGCCACGTGCCCACCAGGACCACCAGTGCCACCAGTTTTTCCTTGAATTTCTCACCCATTTTCCTTAGTGGACTTATTAATAACTCAATGTTATTATACATTATTAGAATGGATTTTAAGATTGAGTCAGTGAAAACTGTGAATCCAATAAGTGCCTTATCCAAAACGTACTTGCATTACATGTATGCTAGCATCACTTTTAGGACACTTAATTATAAAGTATGATTAAAAATCTGTTAAGGTGTGCCATTAGGTATTAGGTGACTAAAAGTAGAACATGGGATTGTAACTGACAGGCCTTGTGGGTTTGTAGAATGTTATCAACAATCACTCTGTAGAATTATTATATAGAATTATTATTAATGTTTATTTTTTGGGGAATATGTTTGTTTTGAGGTACAACCTGTGAACTTAGGCATGTTGATCTTGAGTCATAGCACACTGTAGCCAGCATCATTCAGGTAGTTATTGGGGTCAATGAGTTGACTAGGAGCAGAAATTGGGGCTTGGTGTAGGAATGAATCCGGGGCTGGGGAACACAGCCCTGTGCCCATAATTACCAGCATCACAGCGCATGAACCATATACTTAAGCAGACCATGGCTTACAGGAATAGCACTACAAGTGAATTTTTATGAGTTAATAAGTGCTTTGGCTAACACAGACGTCACAGGAAGCTTCCAACCAACTCAAGCAGGCCCCATCTCACCACACCCTATGGGCTGGAAAATAATCAGCTCTCAGCTTCAAGGAGGGACATGTTTGAGTGTGTGAGGTGGAAAAAAACAGCAAAAGAAATCAGATTCTCACTTTTAGATAGAATGTTGTCTTGAACTGCACCTGTGCATTCATAAAACACTGATATCAAAAGAGTGTTGATATAGCAGACTTCCTCATGATGGATGTTGTTCTGTAGGAGACGCCTGACATTATGATATGCAATATTCTACATGGAATTGAAATCAGTGGGAATCACTGTGCGGTTGGACAGCTTCCATGTGTTTCCACACAAGTCCATCCGTTCTGCACAGTGCCTGCTTTGGGAACAGCTTAGCCAGAGCCCATCTGCACAGCTAATGGAGAAGATAGCCATGTCCAAATGACATGGCCTGAATTTTTCCAGCTTGACACACTCATTTATCAAAACCAGTGAGTCCTCCTTCAGTGGGATGGTGGATCCGCTCTCCCTATGCATCTAATTCGTTATTGCATGGAAGGAAACTTCATCCGGAGGAGGGAGTTATCAACAAGTGGGTTCTGATGAGCTACAGTTCTCACCAGGTGTCTTTTAAAATCAGAATTCTTTGTTTTTAACCTTTATAGAGTCCACTAGTTTAAGCTTCCCTTTCCTGGGCTTTCAAGTTGCATTTTTCAAGGAGTAAGGAGTTAAATAATGGATAAACATGAGAAATTGAAAAGATGTAGATTGTTTGGAGCTGTGTACAAACATAACAGTTTTCAATTCTTTATTGAAACCAGAGCCCATATTCATGCTACAGAGCTTTGTTGTTGTGACAGTGTACACAGATTGACATTGTATTTTGAAAGAGCATTGTTCCAACATGAATGCTTAGGAAGAAAAAAAAACTTTGTGACATGACACAATTACCAATGTATCAAAAAATTATGACTCAAGGTCCCTTTTGAGAAGCTTCAAACTGACTGTCCCTCAGTGGTGGATTGAACTTCCAACTTCAGTCCGGATAGTAGAATCTATCACTATTTGCAAAAAACATCTAAAGAACCACCTCTTCCGTGAGCACTTAACTAACTCTTAAAATGCCAACCCCACATTAAAAAACAAAACAAAACTTACTCTGGCTCTTACACCTCTACGCTATGCACTTTGCTTCTCTCGAACTCAATTATATATCTTACATGGTAGCACTACTTGTATTGTTCTCTGCTTGATATATCACTTGTATTTCCTAATTTGTAAGTCGCTTTGGATGAAAGCGTCTGCTAAATGAATAAATGTCAATGTAAATGTACTGAAATGTACCAAATGCAAAAAAAAAAAAAAACAACATGGAGAGCTTTTCATAGACAACAACTTTCATTGAAGCAGATATCTGGTGAGAACTCTCTCCCTCCATTTTATCTAACTTTATTGTCTATTTAAAGATAAAACAAGGGGTTAGTAATAAATTTGGATATCAAAAACAAACCAAAGTAAATTATGTGTTTATATTATCGCAGACAAAAAAAATTAATGAATGCTGTTAATTTATTATAACAAGACATCTGACGTGTTATGCATTCCTTCATTATTGCAAGTAACATAAATAGTCAAAGAGTGCATATTAATAGTGAAAATATTACATGTGCAATTCTGTCCGTTTAGTCATCTGGATGACCGTTTTATCTTATCTACTTACAAATTGAGACAGCATACCCAATGAGCAGTTAAGTTATGAGCCTTGCTTGGAGAACCAAGAGTAGCAAATTGGTAGTGCTGAGATTTAAACTCACAACCTTCCAATCAAGAGTCTAAAGCCTTAAACACAGAATTACCATTTCCATTTTTTGGACGTGATATTGATATTCTCTAACAACTTGTATGCCAGCCTGTGCTTGTATAACTTTCCTCAACGTTTGAAGGATCCTCAGAACAGGTATTTAATCTCTTAGTTTATGTAAACTTCTTGATCACAATTATTTTTGACATATCTAATATATATATATATATATATAACTCAGCAAGATGTCTTACGTTGCAGTCATGATGAAATGTAATTATGTTTAACATCATTGTCTTCTTGAAGTATACACCCCAACTTTTTTCTTAATACAGAAAGGGTTATTTGTCCATTTAAAAACCATAGGCGATACAAATGTTTTCACTTGACTGGAACACAAGCCTGCTCCTCATAAATCGTCTAGAAGGACTTGGCTATGCTTTTCCCTCACAAGCATATGCAGCATGAGCAGTAGCAGCGACTGCCCAACATTAACACACAATCAGTGCTTAATGATCATGTGATTGATGCCTAGAGGTGTGTGTCTTGTGCGTGTGTCTTGGCAGGTGCCAGGATGAATGTCCGATTGGCAAGTATGGCGTGAACTGCCGCCAGACCTGTCGCTGTGAAAATGGAGCCACTTGTTACCACATTAGCGGTGCTTGTCTGTGCGAGCCAGGTTACATGGGTGAGATGTGTGAAACCCGCATTTGCCCAAAGGGCATCTACGGCCTCAAGTGTGACAAAACGTGCCCATGCCATGCCCCAAACACCCAAAGGTAAAGCTATACATTATAAGGATGTGCTATGTGTTTTTGCATGTTGTTTGTACGCATATGTGTGAAAGTCAGAAAAAGTAACAGAAAGAGAAAGCTGGCAGCACATGTAGACATGTGGGGGTCAGTTTAGTGTCTTAATAACAGTGAGTGGGAGAAAGTCTGTCTGTTTATGTGTTTAGAGACACACACAGTTTCCCATTGTGTTTATGGCCTATGAATGAGACATGCTAGCACAGCTGAGTGGCTCCATGTGTTGTGTGTGGACAGCTGCTTCACTTTCACTCAATACAGCGATTGTTTCAGGTGCCACCAGCTGCCCCAACCAACAGGTACAGGCCATGACCACTAACCACAAAAACAACCACCAACGCCACTGTGTCAAATGTCTAACGAATCCTTCCCGCCTATCTGTTTAAAATGGTTTGCCCCACCCTCTAGAAAACAGTCATTAGGACAACCTTTATGACATCCTCCTGCTTTAAGTTCAATAACAGAAATGTATAGTGTTCCCTGAAGTGTAGAGATGAATTAAATAAGCACCAATAGAACTATATTTCTTTGAATGACAATATTAACATTGCACAGGCTTAATGGAAGATATATACAGTAGATCAGTGGTTCTCAAATTTATTATATTTATTATTATTATTATTAACTGAGACCTCATTAACTAAAAATGAGTAGCCTATAAATAATGTCAACTTTATCAGTGTTAAGCGAAGGAATATAAAGCCTATGGCTTCAAAAAATAGAATATTATTGTGCACATTTAGATAATGTTCATGACATAAATTTGTACCGAGTGGATCTGGTGAAATTATATGACAGTTAAAAGGCTCCCTGAGTACAAAAAAGTGATCCCCTGTTGTACATGACTGGGGCAGCTGGTAGATGTCTCCTGTCAGAGAATTGTGATTACTACTATGTCTACACAGTCTACTCTTTGCTGTCGTGTCCTTATTCAACAAACTTAACCTATTCTTGCAGCATGTATGGAGTTAAGATCAGAATCTGAGTGTGAAATTTATGATGCTTTAAAGAAAATCCTTGCTAATATTGATGCTACTGAAGATTTTAAATGCAAGTCCGAGATGTTCAAGTACATTAGTACATTAGTTCAAGCTTAAGACTGTTTGTCATGTCTCTAAATTCACAGATTTTGCTCATCCTGAGTTATACGTCAATAAAATCACATGATCGATAAAGCAGGAATTTACACTGTGTGTGAAAGTGGGGATTGACATAATAAACTGGCAAAAGAGTACATTATATAAACTGCTGAATTTTCTTCTGATGGATTAATTAATTAATTTAAATGTAAACTTATTTTTAAAATATTCAAATCTGCATTTTTGAGGCGTGCAATTAAAAAAAATCTAATTCATACAAATATTTTCAAGTGTTTTAGACCTATAGTGACGAAATGAAATAAATAAAAAAACCACTCTTTTTCCCATTTGTGTATCATGAGTTTAGGTTCTAGTGAATCTAAGGGTTTTGGTGTGCTTGTTTGTGTGTATATTAAATTAAACTTAAAGATAAAGAGGTAGATGAAAAGTGCATTGTGCCTCTCTCCAGCTGCCACCCTGTATCAGGTGAGTGCTTGTGCCAGCCTGGTTGGTCAGGTATCTACTGTAATGAGACGTGTGCACCAGGCTTCTATGGCGAGGAGTGTCAGCAGGTGTGTCTGTGTCAGAATGGTGCAGACTGCCACAGCGTGACAGGACAGTGTGTCTGTGCTCCAGGCTTTCAGGTGAACACACATTTTCTTGCACTGATTATTGAATTCCTGAATCATTATGGTTCTTTTGTTGAAGGAGCGACTTTTTTAATGACTCTGTTACTAATGCGTTTATAAAATCTTTTTCAGGGTGCAGATTGCTCTATACGCTGTCCAGCAGGGATGTATGGAGTAAACTGCTCCTCTGCTTGCACCTGTAAGAATGGAGCCACGTGCTCATCTGTGGATGGATCCTGCACATGCAGAGCAGGTAATTCAACCTGATTTGTGAAAGATTCTATGAAGGACTTGTTGATGCACTATTAAAAGTAGTTTCAGTAGCTCCCAAGTGGCACAACAGAAGCACATACTATTGTCAGGAGGTTGTGAGTTTGACTCAAGACAGCAAAATTGGCCATGCTTTCTGAATGGGAGGATTGCTTTTATTCAGAGTGAGACTAGCCAATTGTGGGCATCAATATAGTTTGCCAGTTTATTTACAATTAAAAATCATAAACTTTTTGACTGCATAAGCATCATGGTAGTGGTAGCATCATATTACTCTCGGCCCTTTGGTTTTTTAAGCCCTCCTTTCCCTGGTAAGGAGGCACAGTTGTGGTTGAGCCACATTCTTTCCATTTTTTTTTCATAATGTTTTTTGTTTTGTTTTGTTTTTTAACCAAACCCTGAATGAAACTAGTTTTGATAGCTCCTTGGTCTTCATGATGCTATATGTTTAGGTATGTTCTCTATTAAACTCCGGGTCATTACTGTACATTTAGGTCACATGACTATTTTAATTGCACACCGGTGTACTCCATTCAATTAACCGTGATTTCTGTATTACTGGAACAAATGTACGGACTTGGGATGGGATGAATTATTTAAACCAAGTATAGTTTATAGATTTATTTAGAATGATTTTCATCTTGCTTCAAGTGAAACTGATTCTAGCTCCGAAGCAGGGCCGTTACCCCGTTTAAAGGACTCACTAATTACTCTGTCTTTAAAACAACAGATTTTTTAAAATATTGGATCCCTATAACAAGTAGCTATGCATTGCTTATGTTGAATGTTCAGTGTTTTATAATTATTACTATTTCTTATTAATAATTAGATCTGCTCTGAACTGTTTATCATGAGCCTAAGGAATTACTCTGCTTGTACACACATTTAAATGTGTGGGTGTAGAGAACTTTCCTCATACCTTTCTCTTTAACCCAGGCTGGCATGGAGTGCACTGCTCTATAAACTGCCCCAGTGGTACGTGGGGACTCGGCTGTAACCTCACCTGCATGTGTGGGAACGGTGGAGCTTGTAATGCTCTCGATGGTCAGTGTACCTGCGCTCCAGGCTGGAGAGGTGAACGATGTGACGTACACTGCCAGGTGAGCTTTCGAAGAAATTCACACACTTCTGTATTCTATTGATCACAATAACTTTTTTTTGTTTACTGATTTTTTTCTTCTTCTCCAAATCCTATAACTGTTACTTGGATAGTTTTAAATGTCAACTGAATACTTTTCAGGCATGATGAACATGTTGGAAATCATCTTAGTCTTCTTTTTTAAGGTGTGCAATGGTATGTACCGCATAAAGAGAAGAGATCACAGGCTCGGAATGAAGCAGCATAGCTTCGAATGAAAGCTTTTCACAGAGCAAACTGACTTTGTCCTAGAAGTCCATTAGTCCATTAGGAATTAATGCAATATTCGCTGAAAGAGCATATTGTAGAGCTTCCCCACAACATTTCACACTTATCACATTACTATTAACTATAATGCGTAACATGTATACATACGTATTTTATTTTTACCCAATAGAATCAAACCTTTAGTTGTAAGCAGTATTGTGTAATGATGTGACCTCTTTAGGACGGGACATATGGTATGGATTGTCGAGAGCGCTGCGACTGCAGTCATGCTGATGGCTGTCACCCTACAACCGGACACTGCCGTTGTCTTGCAGGCTGGACAGGTGAGCTGTGTTTCTGTGTCTCTGCCTAGGATAAATATACAGGCTACATCCTGCTATGCTCTAGTAATAACATGATCCAAATATCCTACTTCTACTGTAGTGTTTATTATAGTATGTGATGTTCAATTGGTCAGTTATTTCACATCAGTGGGAATTAGAAACCTTTTCTCTCTCTTCTCCCTAGCTGTTTTCTTTCTTCCTTTCTTCTCTGTTCTCCTCCTCTTGTAAGTCAAACCTGATTGCTTTCATGTTTTCGACATGTGTTGTGGCCTTGTGTGCTCCATTACTCTTGTTTATGTTCACTTTGCTCTGTTTCTCAGCTCTTTGTTTTGTTGAAGTTTTGCCACAGCTGTATGGCTCTGGATCTCCACACATGCATCGTGTGTGACATTAGTCCATAACAAGCTGATCCCAGCATGCTGAGCCCAGAGGAGTCTTCTAATTATTCTGTATTTTTGCCAGGCATTTTTGCTGACTGATTGATTGTCCCATCCATATTTCATATTTCATATTTCATTGACAGATTATTAAGAAACGGGCAATTTTCATGATTTTCACCATCAGGTGTTTATGAGGTTTGCATTGGATTTTATATTACTGGATCACCTGTCGCTGTTTGATATAAAACAACTTTTTTGAAAACTGTTCTTGTTCTCTTTGGTGTTATCTTCTTTCATCTGCTTTAATCTCATCTCTGCTCTTATGTGGTCTGTTTTTGTCTCATATATTTTAGTCTAATCTCACCCCTTTAATGTCCTCTCATCTCTGTTCTCATATCCTGTTCTTTCTTGCTATCATGCCTTCTTTCTGTTCTCCTCTCTTTTGTTTTCTCCTCTCCTGTTCTTGCCTCACAACTCTCATTTTCCCCTCTAAGATTTGAGTAGCATACTGATGATATTGTATGTTGTCCTGGCCCTTTAAATACACGGGCATTTCTTCAGTGCTACTTCTCCAGAGTTTGTCGCCAGCTTTTCCTCATCACCTAGCAACACTCTTGGGTCCTCAAAGAGGCCTTTGTGCTGTGTCTTGGCCCAGCACTCCTTAACAATGCTGCTTATCAATGCCCAGTTGGGGGGGTGGGTTAACATGGATGGTGCTGGAACACGCACAAACAGACAGAAATATGATAATTTATATTCTTCCTTATATCTCAACTTGTTAAATTTGTCATGGCTGCCAATTCTGAGAATACATGAGTTTAAAGAGTTGAATAAGACAATCAGATGTGAGCACTTTCTTGCACTTCTATGGGCTGCGCTAAAGTACACTTGGGATTCGCAGCATCAAGAACAGGATTAAATTCCCACTTTTCTTAAACTACAGAGCGATCTTAATCATGTAATGGAGGACTATCTCCTTCTGATGTGTTTCTCCTTTTATCTTGCTTCCAAGTCAGCAATTTTATTTTTCTGATCTAGGGGCTTTAACATTTTTTTCATGACATAATGTCTGTTTTAGACACTTATATCTATGCATACTATGTGTCAGTTGTCCTCTAGTGTACCTCTCATTGGTACTCAGTGCAACAGGATGCTGTTGGTAGGGTGCTTTGGGGTGGTGAGCTGTTAAGTAAGGAATAAAACACAACAGGGCATGCTGTTATAGGAAAATAATGTGTGATGTGGTTACTTTCCAATAACAGAAAATCCTGAAGTTTTTATTCTTCTTATGCAAGATGCTTTTTTTATTTATTAAAGAATGAAATGTTGTACTTTTATCCATTCATAGTTACATGTTAATGTTGTGGTATGTCCATAAAACAAGTTAGTTCCTGTATTCACTTACATTATAGCAATTGTAAACGCTCGTGAACTCACTGCCCTTTCTTTTATTCTATCATTTGAAGTTAATAAAACAACAACAAAAAAGATTTTCCCATGTCGGAAATTTAGAAGAGCAGCTTTACCTCTGAGCGTTGACACTGGCGACTCCTTCCAAAAATGCCAAATATAGTAAATGTCTTCTCATAGAAAACTGTTTGCTATGTTTTAGTATTTAGCATGTCACATATATATTTATGTAGATATTGTGTGTATGTTTCGGCAACTTCTTATGATAGAAAATGCTTATTTGCTGTGTCTGTGTCTAATGTTTCGACATATATGTCTCTTCTTCTCAGGGATCCACTGTGACAGTGTGTGTGCTGAGGGTCGCTGGGGACCAAACTGCTCTCTGTCCTGTAACTGTAAGAATGGAGCATCGTGCTCACCTGATGAAGGCACATGCGAATGCGCTCCTGGCTTTAGAGGCACCACCTGCCAACGCAGTGAGTATTCTGTGCGTGTGTGTGTGTGTGTGTGTGTGTGTGTATGTGTGTGTGTGTGTGTGTGTGTGTGTGTGTGTGTGTGTGTGTGTGTGCATGTGTTTATAGCTGCCTGTTTCCTTGTGGTCTGCTAAACACTTTATGTGACGTGTGACAGTGTGACACAACATGTTAAATCTTGTGATTTATATTTATTCTGATGTTCATTTATACAGTTGCCTAAATTCATATCAAACTTATAATAGATTTAGTTGTATTGCACCGAAGCAGCTAGTTCTCTTGACTAGTTTTCATGCAAGAAGTACACTAACTGTCTACTTTAACAGGAACACCTGCTCATTTACGCAGTTTTGAAATCAGCGTCATGTGAAATCATGTGGTAGCAGCACAATGCATAAAATCATGCAGATGCAGGTTAAGAGCTGCAGTTACTGTTCAGTTAATCAGTCAAACATCAGAATGAAGAAAACGTGTGGTCTCTGTGACTCGTGGCATGGTTGTTGGTACCAAATGGGCTGGTTTGAGTATTTCAACTGTTGATCAAACCTTGAGGTGGATGGGCTACACCTGCAGAAGACCACATTGGGTTTCACTCCTGTCAGGGAAGAACTGTGATCTGAGGCTATTATGAGGACAGACTCAATCAAACTGGACAGATGAAGATTAGAAAGTGCCACCTTGATAGCCTCTGATTCTTGTTTACGGCTGACAGGATTGGAACTTGATGTGGTCTTAGCCCATCCACCTCAAGGTTTGATGTGTTGTGTGTTCTGATATGCTTTTCTCCTCACCACATTTGAAAGTGCTTTTTTTGAGTTACTATAGACTTCCTGTCAGCTCAGATCAGTCTCGTCATTCTCCTGTGATCTCTCTCATCAACAAGGCATTTCAGCCTGCAGATCCTCTGCAAACAGTGTGGAAACTCTACAGACTGAGAAGTACTCAAACTAGCCCATCTGGCACAACAACCATGCCACAATGTCCCAGAGATCACACTTTTTCTTCATTCTGATGTCTGATGTGAACATTAACTGAAGCTCTTGACCTGTTTCTGCATGATTTTATGCACGGTGCTGCTGCAACATTGACTGATTGACTGATTAGATAACTGCATGAATGTGCAGGTGTACAGGTGTTCTTAATAAAGTGGACAACGAGTGTATATTTACATGATACCTTGCATGTGCTTTCTGTATTGCATTTCAACGCAACAACCATGCTTAACTCATTTAATTTCTTCTCACTAATTACTTGTAACAAAATGACATGGTCTTGAACTGAGTTAAGTGTGGCATTTTGTGCTGAAATTGTCTCCTGACGATATCCCGCTATTCCTGTAGTCTGTTCTCCAGGTTACTTTGGGCACCGCTGCAGTCAGACATGTCCTCAGTGTGTGCACAGCAATGGCCCGTGTCATCATGTGACAGGCCAGTGTGACTGTCTCCCTGGATTTAAAGGAGCTCTTTGCAATGAAGGTGAGAAAGAAGTCATCAAAGCAAGGAGGTTCTTACTGTCCGTATTCATTTCAGTGAACCAGTAAAGGTCTCAACAGTTAATATTGTTTTTAAACAAGTGACATTTAAGAATAAAAAAAAAGAAGATAGGTCTGCTCATGATTGTGTGGCAGATTAATTCTGTGAAAAAACCCCAATTTATACCAAAAAAAAGAGCTGTTTATACCTGAACATTACACCCCCAAAAAACCTCAAACAATTTCTATTGGTATTAATATTAATTTTACAATTTGTATTAAAATTGCAGTAAAATTCATTATCTGTGCTCGTTATGAAGTTTTTTAGAATGTATAATTAACAGGTTATTAACACATAGAATGTATAACTATTGGGTTATTTTAGAATATAGAACCAACAAATTAACGCCGAATAGAATGTGTAACCAGAGCTGTTGGCCATTTGTTTCTGCACAGTGTGCCCCAGTGGCAGGTTTGGGAAGAATTGTGCCTGGACATGTACTTGTACCAACAACGGGACGTGCAACCCCATTGATGGCTCATGCCAGTGTTACCCAGGTTGGATCGGCAGTGACTGCTCACAACGTGAGTACTGCTTAGTAATTTACACTTCCTTTGGAAAAAGGAAGTCCCATTTCCTCAAATAGGGACACTGAATGTGAGAGAGGCCCTAATGCTGAAGGCACTAACACTGAAGTTGTGAGGGTTTACAAGCTGCATCCATTGTCCTCATGAACTAGCATAACCACATGGTGTATGTCAATCCCTTTAAAAGCCAAATCCCTACTTTCCCTGTCTCCTAAAGCAACATGTTCTCAGGTCCTAAAGTAAAGTGTGGCTTTTAGTGAATTAAAATATCAAGACAGAAATAAACATAAGCATGAATCATATTACTGATCAAGGCTTGACCCTGAGACACAGAGAGATGCTTTGAATTGATTTAATAAGGTCTCATAAACTGAGCAAGAAATATTCAAATTTTCCTGATATGTTAAAATACTTGGCAGCTTAGCGGTTAGCTCATTTGCCTAGCACCTCGTGGTTGGGGGTTCGAATCCCTCCTCCGCCCTGTGTGGCTAGAGTTTGCATATTCTCCTCTTGCTACAGGGGATTCCGCCAGGTACATCAGTTTCCTCCACATACGCTGTAGATTAATTTGCATTTCTGAGTTGTCCGTAGTGTATGAATGTGCCGCCTTGTGCCCCGAGGTCCCCCCCCCAT
>JAOUWY010000011.1:4381165-4393905 GCA_025728095.1 Prietella phreatophila
ACTGTTTTTATGTGTATTATATTATATTCTATTATATTACATTATATCATTATATTATATTATATACTTCCACCTACTTAGAACAGCAGCAATGGCAGGTCATCATCTTTTATGCGCTGGATACAATGAGCTGATTTCGCTCTCACGCTCTCACAACATTAGCCACTGATTTTGACAAAATGTCTCATAACTATAAAGAAGCCGTTATACTGCATATTGAACTGCAGTACACAGACAGATTGACATTATTTCTGCTGTTGTCTATTTGAGAACATGGCGACAATTCTAATAAACACGAAACCTCAAGAACAAGAATAAGAACAGTACAACTTTCGATCAGAATCATACACACTCTGTGTTTTATTTGCCTTTGACGAGTATTATGATTGTCTTATTAAATTGACAGCTGTCCTACATATTGCCTAGCACACTATCATAAGACTTCCAGCTGTCTTTATATTTATTAAAGCCTAATATCCATGTCATACACATAAATAGCCTCTATTCCATGTTGCGTGCAAGTGTGCGCACTTTTTGTAGCAAATGCTTAGATTCAAGGTGACTATGAAAGGTATGTGCTGCTCCTACCTCGGTGGCCCATACTTCAAAGGGGGTATCCACTTGGAACCGGGTATCTGTCGCACGACTCAGTGTGCATGCTGTGCAGCTTAACACTAACTAGACAGATGGAGGTGACAAAACGATAGGCATGTTGAGAAACTGCCTCCAGATGACGGCTTGCAATGTTTAACGATAATGCATTTGATTATGCAGTAATCAGTCAGAGACATAATTTAAGAGTAAAAATACTGTTATTGAAAAAAAATGTTTATATCCACAACATCTTTGTCCTTCAGCTGTTACAAGGAAATAATGGATGTTTCTTTCTAGAGAAATGTTCTCATATACAACTTTGAACCTAGTTTCTGTGCTGAATGTGTAGTAAGTGGTCATTTATCATCACCATTGCCCATATCCGGGGTTGACAATTGCACAGCAACACCAAAGATTTACATTTGCTGCAAAAATTATCAACAAAGATATACACTGTAAAAAGTGAATTAGTGATCATTAAAGGAATTATTTATCATTTTACTTGTGGTGGCATGAAGAATCATAGTTAACAAACTAATAGTTAAAGTATCAGTAATTAATGCTTCTGACTTGACAATGGCAAGGACAGTGTATGATACTGATACATGTACACAACACAGTGGTTCAAAATTGGATAAAAAGTCATTATGTTTTTTCAGCATTTTCACAGCATTATTAAATACATACACTATAGGCGTAACCACGCACTCTTTGGGGAGGGTTGTGTCTCCGCCAGTGTTGAGGAAATACCAATCTGTGGTGTGTCCCCTCCCCCAAAATATACAGGAGAAAATATTTTCTATATGTCCCGCGGGGGGCTGGAGGTTAGCGTCTGTGGGGGCGGGGATCTAGCGCTTGGACCACCCCGATGTTAATACCATGGTTACGCCCTTGACGTACACTGTAGTCAACATCCATTTTCCATTCCACTTATCTTACACTGGAGCTTGGAGCCTATCCCAGGAAACACCCTGAATAGAGTGCCAAAACATCACAGGGCACAACACACTACAGATCATTTGGAAATGCCAATCAGTCTATAATGCATGTCTTTGGAAACCCCCAAAGCATAGGGAGAACATGCAAGCTTCTTGTACATATGGCAGAGGCAGGATTCGAACCCCCAACCCCCAGAAGTGAGAGAAAAACATGCTAACCACTAAGCCACTGTGGCCCCAACATAGGAGTTTATTTATAGTGATTAGTAATGAGTAATGAACTAATAGTACCAATTGACTGCTTACTACTACTAAGTTCAAGAGTACTTAATCATTAATTAAGGAAAGTTATTGTAAAGTTTAAATAATTTACATGAAAATCACTTGTAATGGACGTCCAAGGGTAGTTGTTGAATAAACATTGAATAAACATTTTTAAAAATCTAACTATAACATGAATTCAAAGCTACAAACTTTAGCGTCTAATGTCTTAAGAAAACATGACAGTATTTCCTTCCAGAGCAGTATTACATTGACTTATACTTTCTCAAAAGTTTTGCAATATCCATGCACATTCATATAAAGAAAAAAAAACCCACCATTTGTAATCCATAACTGCATATTCTTCACTCAGAAATAATAGTTTCATCTATGCAAGGAAAAATGATAGTTGGATTTATAAAATTATAGCCCTTGAATTAGTTTAATTTACAATTTAAAATACTTTTGTCTGAAGAATTTATTAAAGCAGTGTCCAAATGTACATTTATTGATGCCTCCCATAACTGCGCTCATATTTTCATTGAAAGCTCAGAGTAAATGGGTTTATATTAATTTCTCCATACCGGGAAATATGTGGTAATAGATGCAACAGATGCAGAGATTGTGTTGAACAACATTGAAAAATTCCTTTATGTATAAAATAACTCAGACTCCGAAGGAAACCCATCTTTTTCTGGGTGCCACCAGATATTGGTATTATAGCTGTATACTATAAAGTTAAACAGTACTAAGGTTGTTGAAAGGATGTCCAGTGTGAGCACATTATAACTGAGTCCTGGGATGAGCACAGGACAGTCTTTATGATTACAGCAGCAGTTCTTATGTACAAATCAAATGGATGAAATGACACTGTTTTGGGAATATGTAAATATTTTTGCACCACAGCTTCAGAGCTCTGCAGATGCAGCCCATCACTGTTGATTGTTGCTTGGAGTCATTGGCACAAATGCCTTCCCTCGATGCTGTACTTTAATATTCATTAACATGCCACACTACAATTTACAGGGCAACTGTTCTTGTTGTTTGATTTCTATTCACTCATCATGCATCCTATAGTATCTGTCCATCAGTCTCTCTGATACAGATCAGGAACCAGAGGTTGCAAGGTACATGCACTGAATACATTTATTTGTGCTTATCTAGGATTCACTGTTAGTATCTGCTGAAACAACAAATATAAGATCCATGATAATACACCAGAACAGCGCCAGGCAAAGTCCAGACCTGGAGAATGCTAGAACACAATGTCCTGCACAAGACATGCATAAACCTAAACTGTTGTAGTCCGTCTGCGTCGAGGTTCAGCATAGTGTGTATTCTGTATTGCTTTTCTGCTCCCCATGGTTGTAAAGAGTGCTTATTTGAGTTGCTGTAGCCTTTCTGTCTGCAGGAACCAGTCTGGCTATTCTCCTCTGACCTCTCTCTTTAATAAGGAGTTTCCACATGCAGACCTGGCCCTCACTTCTGTGTGTGTGTGTGTGTGTGTGTGTGTGTGTGTGTGTGTGTTTGCACCATTCTGTGTAAATTCTAGAGAACATTTTATGTTAAAATCCCAGGAGATTAGCATTTTCAGAAATACACAAATCACATTTAGTGATTTTTGATGCGAACATTTACTGAAGCTCATGAGCTGTATCTACATGATTTTCTACATATAACTGGCTGATTGGATAATTGTATGAATGAGTACGGGTAAGTGTTCCTATTATAGTGCCTGGTATGAAAAAACAAAAAAAAAAATAGGGGTGTGTGTGTGTGTGTGTGTGTGTGTGTGTGTGTGTGTGTGTGGTGTGTTTGTGTGTGTTACTTACATACCACTGCGGAAAAGTCCAAACTTTCTAATTCCAAGGTCACATTAAATATAAAAGTTGTTTAAGTCATACCTACACGGTTAATATCTCATTTAGAAGTTATTATAATATTTTGGGTCAGTTGTGAAGAAGTTTGTAGTGGATAAATTATATTTCACGTTTATTTTGCATTCGGGACTTAATCATGATGGAGCTTTAAATGTATGCGAATTGACTGTGAATTATGTCATTTATGCATAAGAGAGTAAAGTGAACTTTTAATTCCTGCCAGATTATTGCATAATGCTACTACTAAGCCTTTCTGTTTTGTCTGATGTGCGTTAACTAAATAACAATATAATTCACCCCTCTTTACCACCAGGGGCGGTAAATACCATCTGAATATCTTCTTTCGCATGTGCACATGCATGTCAAGAACATCAGTGTAATAACTGTGCAATGTTTTTATACTGTACTTATTTTCACTGATAGATCATCTAACTAATTTGAGCTAACTTAACAGGATTGTTGAGCATTATATATAAATGCTCATAATACTAGTTAACATGAGCTATAGTAACCAGATGATTTTGTCTGAAGTCATACTCATAAATGTTTATAACCTTCACTGACTACGTTTACATGGACAGCAGTAATCTAATTAGTGACCTCATTCTGAATAAGACAATATTATGATTAAGGTTTTTACATGAGTCACTTTCAGAATATTCCTTTCATGTTCTTGTTTCAAATGTTATAGAACAGAGATCGATTAACGGTACATGTCATTACGCCACCACGCCACGTCATCCGACGTTCCCTCCAGAATTTCACGTATCAACATACAGTTGGTCTTCGTTACGGTACCATATACAGTTTTGGGTGTTTCATTTTTAATTTTCCGAAAGCTTCAAGTGCAGTTAATTATTTGTCATGCTATACGTGCAAATAGACAATGGGCTTGAGGCCACGGGCTGCATAGAATCCGCATACTTACCTACTATATTGTAGGCAAAATACACGTATACAAGTATGCCCTTGTTTGCCGTCAATCGGTTTAACACTGCCGTGTGTGTACGTGTCCTGTCACAAAATGCAGTGAAACCTCCCACACGCCGTTAATAGTGTGATTAAGTTGTTTACATGTCTGTAATGCACTGCGATAATGCGACTAAAACAGGAATACTCCACATGTCTTCATGCGATTTGTGTTTACTTCAAGTCCGACTTTAGTCAGATTAAGGTCATCAGAAATTGCTGTTTACATGATAGTTTTTTAATCAGAATATTGTCTTAATTGGGCTAATATCAGATTATTGTTGTCCATGGAAATGTACTGACTGATATTTCACTGGATGTTTAACATAAACTAACTTTACATAGTATCTCAGAAAAGTGCTTGAATGTAATAAGAAGAAAATACAGCAGTGTGGAGAAAAATACAAAATATTTTTGCTTTGAGACAATTCAGCAGGAAATTACGCTACCCCAGACTACACACTAAAGTACCTGCTCAATCATTATTGCAGAAAAAATTCTCTGTCATTCTGAATACAAGCAGGCTGATTTGAGACTTTAGTTGATAGACAGTTACGTGTGGTAGTGGCTACTGCCAAGACACAGAATTCTGCAGTTAATCTCCACTAAATCAAGTGTGTCAAACAGCTGACCTGAAGTCCCACAGCACTGCACCGTTTACTATGTATGCAACACAAACACCTCAAAATCACAACACACGTCACGGGAATAAGCTGATGAGCTGAATAAGGTGAATTAAATCAGGAGAAACACTAAACACTGCAGCATTTCTCCTTCAGGACCAGCCTCTAACAATAAATGAACACAAGTCATTTACAGAACCATAGACAAAAAAGGAGTTCTTGATTATCTATATTATCATAAAGATATGATTCACATGCAAATTTTCAGTCTTTTAAGAAATTCTTAGAAGGGTACGGCAGTGAGGGGGTCACAGAGAACGTGTGGGTAAAGAGTGAGTGGTTACACCTGTGTATGGTTAAGAATAATGTGTATTTATAAGTTGTTTGTTGCAGTGAGTGTATGACTCACAAGAGACAGAGCTGATGCTGGGAGAGCTGACAGAGTGATGAACAGACCCATGATGATGAGTTTTTTAGGACTGATTTCAGTTTGCTTAGTGGTAAAAAGCATTTTTTAAAGGGGGGAACACAGCATCACAGAATCACAGCATTTTTCCATAGTTGTCTTCCTGTGTCTTCATTCCCATAAGAGGGTTTTAAAACAAAATTAAAACAATTTAAAACAAAATGATATGTATGTAAGCAGTTGTTCTGAATGGAGTCCCAAGAGGCGTCTGGCGCAGGTGGTAGAGCGGGTTGTCCACTGATTGTAGGGTTGGTGGTTTGATTCCTGGCCCGGGTGACTCCACATGCCGAAGTGTCCTTGAGCAAGACAATGAACCCCAAGTTGCTCCCGATGGCAAGTTAGCGCCTTGCATGGCTGCTGTGCTACCATTGGTATGGGTGAATGAGACACAGTGTAAGTTGCTTATATCAAAGTGTCTGTTAAATGTGTAAGTATAAAGACAATTTTGTCATATATATAACCACATGTAATCATGATCTGGTAATTCTATTACTGTAGTTTCTGTAGATTTTTGTGAGGATAGTTGTTTATCATTTGTGAGAACAGCAAATATTGTGTCAATTGGTAAAAAAAAAACAACCCAAAAACCCAGATTATCACAAATACATGTTTTGTTCCAAGTGGGTTCAGTTAACAGGGTCGAAGAGTTTAAATATGAAAGGTTTATTGGTAGGATAGTTTGCTTTGATTCTTTCTTTGATAGTGTTTAACCCAGATAGTGACCACATTAGTAAACACAGCAGTGGTTGCTTGTCTACAGCAGCATTTATATCAGTGGTTCAACAAATATTAATCTTAATAAAGTCCTCATTCACAAATCCATATATTTTAAATTCCGTTGAAATTGTAATGACTTATTTCAAGTGACCAATGGAAAACGATTTGGACAGATATAAGCAGATGTTCAGTTGATTTGCTTACCTTTCTAGATGTCATGCAGTCATGGGGCAGCATGCTTATTTAGTTTCCACAGTTGTTAGAGGTCAGAATTGAGAACTGCACCAAGTGCTAATAGAGACCCACTGTGGTAGGATACGTGCTGCCTCTATGCCAGGGGGAGGAGCAGTGGACAGAACAGTTAATAACAGGGTTGTGAAATTGGTCTAGTTTTAAAATACTCTGTTCTTGTTTTTTGACAAATAATCAAATTAAAACTCAAACTAAAAAATCTGTGATGTACAAAACCATTTCAATTGTATGATAATTTGCAAAGATTGCGAGAGGTAAAAGGGAAATTATGGTTATGGATAATGTCCGAAATACATCAGAAATACATGTGAAATACTTGTTTCCCCAAGCAAAGGCTGAGAAGATGTCCGTACACCAGAAATACATCAGAAATGCGTGTTTCACCAAGCAAAGGCTGAGAAAAAGAAGAAAAATATCTCCCTTGCCTGATGCTCAATTTTTCAGTTCTTTTGTGTGTTTTTTGAGATGTAGCTGGGCCGGACCTTTTGCTGACACCTGTAAACCCTGGTTAATGATATTACTTTGAACCCAGTTTAACAAAGGTATGTCTAAACCTGCTCAAAACAAACTGCTAGTCTGCATTCTGGGGTGACTTTAAAAATTTACTAGGTAGTAGTCTGTAACATAAATCAAGTGTGATAGCCTCTTGACGTATCGTAATTGTGTTTGATGCTATGCCGTTGTCCTGCCACCCCACCAAAATTTGTGTACACGAACTGCTGCTGAAACACAGTTACACTGTGTTACTGCCAATTATCACACTCTTGATCATGAAACACTTTTGCTCTGAATGAACAGAAATATGTTTCAAAAGTCCTGGTTTATTTTTGTTTTAGCATAATCTCTTCCACCGTGCACTATACACAAAGCCTGATCAATAGACATAACATATTTCTGTGACTGAATTTCATCAGAACGTAATAGAATAAAACAATAAATTATGAACTCTGTTTCACTTTGCTAGTGTGTACTGTGTGTACACACATGTATTTTGTAGTTTTGTACATGCACACACATGAATACATTCGAGTATGAATCTAAAATTCCTGTTCTTTGCAGTGAAGTTTGTCTCACCACAGTGCATGTATCTTGTGCTGCTAAATCGATGGAGTGTCAGTACAGCTGTCATGTTTTGTGATGAAAGCAGGACCCCGTCTGCATCATGCCTCATGCAGCAGACTACAGGGTGTGGAAAAGTACTGAAATATCACACCAAACATCAGCCTGACTAATGCCTTTATTTAAACCTGAACAAGCTGCACCAGATTATACTATGCATACTGTAAAGTATGTGCTCTACCTATGACACTTTGGTTGAGGATTGAGAAATCACAGAAATGGTTTCTTCTCTAAAGGTAAAAACAATTAGTAAAAAAAACCTTTAGTCAAGGTGGAATTGGGTTCCCAGATTCACTACAGAGGTTGACAGCGGCAGTACCATTTCCTGACGGGTTTTCGAGAGTTACATGACACCCTGCCATGAGTTTATTTTATTTCCCGGCTCTGTACTTGTGACATTATTTAGATGAGCCCAGGTCTTATCACAGGGCTTATCACAGATACTGATGTAGTGTCATTTCACACATCACACTGTTATTTTTTATTTTTATTTAATCCATTTTTAGGGTCAAATTGATCCGTTTCTTTTTGGCCATTTATTCCTGCTGCAATAATGTATTTTACAGCCAGTGCCTTGCAAATAGAATTTAAATGAATTTAGTATGGATTTTTGCCATTTATTTACATTGATATGTCTAACATTTGTATGTGCAAAATATTTTCATTTTAAGTTTTATTGGGCAAAAAACAGATGTTTTTGGTTGCAGTATTCACCCTCTGGTTCCATGAAAACACCTTTGGTTTATAATTACAGTTGTAAGTCTTTTGGGATGTGTCTCTATCAGCTTTGCACATCTGGACTCTGAATGGTTTTTCCCCATTCGTCTTGGCACTATTACTCAAGTACTGCTTCTTACAGACTCAAAGAGGTTTTTTCTAGGACTGCCTTGTATTTAGCTCCATCCATCTTGCTCTGAGCAGCTTCCCAGTCCTTGCTGATAAAAAGCATCCTCATAACATGATGCTACCACCACCATGCTGCACTGTGTGGCTGGTGTGTTTTACTGTGTGGATGAAGGTTAGCACGTTCGCCTCACACCATGACCCTGTGTGTGTGGCGTTTGCATGTTCTCCCCATGCTGCGGGGGTTTCCTCTGGGTACTCCGGTTTCCTCCCCAGTCCAAAGACATGCATGATAGGCTGATTGGCATGTCTAAAGTGTCCGTAGTGTATGAATGGGTGTGTGAGTGTGTCTGTGATTGTGCCCTGTGATGGACTGGCACCCTGTCCAGGGTGTACACCGCCTTGTGCCTGATGCTTCCTGGGATAGGCTCCAGGTTCCCCTGCGACCCTGAAAATGAGTAAGCGGTAGAAGATGGATATATTGATGGATGAATGGAAGTCATTCTAATGTCACATTTGCCCCATCTCTTACTATACACACCTAACATCTCCAGGCATGTAAAGAGATATGTCTGTTTCCTAATTGTTTATATTACTAACAATGTCAGTAAGGACAAAATGTAATCAGTGTTCAGGCTGTGTTATATGACAACAGTAAAAGATCACAATGTTCAGAAGAAATGGTCAGTAGAAATGTTCAGCAGAAAAAAGATCACAATGCATAAAGGCATTTTAACGATATATATCTAACATGATATTTAGAATTATTGACATTTGCAGACATTAAAAAAATGTACTCACAAAAATACCTCTTAACAAGGATAATAGGTCATAGTAAATGTTCAGTAATTTGCTACTCTAAGTACTATTGATGGTGGTGTGTGTTATAAAAGTTTATCATATTCTCCCTGTGCTCACATGGGTTTCCTCTGGGGTCTCCTGAAAACTACCTGTGTGTTTGTGTGTGTGTGTATGAAGCCCTGTGATGGACTGTTGTCCTATCCAGGGTGTATATCTGCCTCACAGCCAGTGTGCTCACTAAAGGCTCTGGATGATTCACTGCCCAGGATAAAGTATTTACTGAAGATGAATCAATGAATGATGGATAAATGAGGCTTGAAAAAGAACAAGACTTGTGCGCAGTGTTCCTGGATTGGCTCCTTTTCTGAAGGTTGAACTTATGGTGCTGGACCAATGAGCACTTAACTTAGATTAAAAGGGTATATTCCTGCCACAGTCGGAAAACCGACTTGGTTGGATGCACAAAATTGTTGGTTTTATTAGCAAGCCTCTTTATAAATCATATCATCATAAAAGGAAGTAAAAAGATCTTTTCTGTCTTGTTCTGTGTGTGTGTTTGTGTGTAGATGAGGTACATGCGGAGGAGCCGGGACGTATGCGTGCCGTGAGGATGCGTGGTGAGGGGCTACTGTGGGACGACCCTCTGCACTTCTCGTGGCTGATGGAGGCCGAGTCGTTCACATCGTCAGTGCAGCCAGGTGGCCCTATGCCCGGCACAGCCATGACACTCGAGCAGAAGACCACCTTCGCCTTTGTCATCTTCCTCTTCATCTTCCTCTGCATGCTGATCGTGCGCTGCTTCCGTATCCTGCTGGACCCCTACCGCAGCATGCCCACCTCCACCTGGGCTGACGGGCTCGACGGCCTCGAGAAGGGCCAGTTTGATTACACGCTAGCGTAGGAGAGGTGTACACACACTACAGACACAACACTGACAAGATACACCTAGATAAATGAATCACTAACAACCTTAAAGTAAGTAATGATTACAGGCAAACATTTTGTGATGTATATTACACACATAGCTAAAAATAATATATACACACACTTTGGTAAGGAACCTAAATGTGACTCGATATGATAAAAAAAATAGGTGCATGGTTAGTATAATGTCAAGCTTGACAAAAATAGAAAACGTCGAGTCTCACACACACACACACCATGTGCACACACAGGGTGTTTTCTGAAAGGAGCAGTCAGGGATTATGAGTGCTGCCAGAGGCACTTGCGGACCGGCATGTGCTCCTCTGTTCCGCTGTGAGCCTGGTGACACTCATACAGGGTAACCCAAGCGCTGCTCCTTCAGCTTCCTGCAAACGCCCAGCGCTTGTTTCCTCTTCTCACCGAAACCATTGGTATCTGCACTGTTGTATACTGCCAAGTAGACATCTTGAGATAATATGTCCTTTTGAAGACCCTTTATACGCACTTCATAAATACTACATAGGTTAATGCTTTTGTCTATAAAAGTGAGCCTTAAGGTATGCACTGTTATAAATCAATACAGCTTAGTTTTATCAGAGTTAGCGATTAGGATGTGAATGTGCAGTGCTTACGGTTTCATAATGGGCCACTTATACGTATTACGCTAATTTTGACATGGGCAAGTTACTGGAAAATATTTAACATAGATGCTATAGATGGCACCTGTGGGTTTGTTTGTAGCTCACTGTGAATGTTTGAGAGAATTGGAGTCTTGTATATGCTTAAAAACAACAGTTGTTTAAAATGTGATCATAAAGTCAGCATATACTGCCTCATTAGCACAAGAAACTGAATTAGATCAGTTCCATTTTAATAACTGATCTTCCATGATTCGCTTTGTCAGCCGTTCCATTTGAAGCCGTAGCCGCAGGAGCCATAATCGCATAATTTGCCTTGAGAAAATTCATGGCTAAGATCAAACGATGAGGAAAGGCTACTTTTCAGAGTTGCCGCCGTAATCATTCATGTGGTGGTAAAAAATGTCTTTGTCACATTTGTCCAGAATTTGGCTGAATTGCACTGGAGTTGTTCTCCTTTTTAGAGCTTTTTAGTCTCTTTACCCATCAGCCTGCCAAATGATGTTCCTTTGCACTTTTCTGTTGTCTCACCACTGTGAATGAGCCAATGAGAAACTAAGAGCACTTAAGGAGTGAGTGAGAACTGCCAGGACTTTGATTACGACTGCCACTGTTTTGCATGCACAAGCCACATGAATATGTGAATGTATAAGAGAAATTAAAGCACTGAGTAGTGCAATGGGACTTGACAAACGTTTTCAATGCAAATGATACTGTCAGTTACGATGAGTTCACAGTGAGGATATGCTTCACTTCTCTGTGAATAACCTTGTGTCTGGCAAGTAGGTTTTATCACAAATGTTCAAATAAGAAATAAATAAAAACAATAGAACCCATATATATATATGCCCATTAAAAGATTATAGATTTTCAATAGTGTATTGCTTATGAAGCTGAATAATGGGGATGCAGACACCTGGTACAACTACACCTGTATTTGTCTTATAGAAAGATGAAAATAAACTCTTTCCAAAACCATGACTCTCCTTTTGATTCTTCGTATTTTCTGATAACTTATATTTTCTTTGCTGAATTTATGTGTGATTTCAGTTTACACTCATTTTATTTGTCTTGAAATGAATAAGTGTGGTCATATTTTTTTAGTGAAACAATTTTTTGTCCTTTCATTCATTCAGTTAAGTCCTGCTGTTGTGTACCTGTTAAATTCCCATCACCTTAGTGGTTAGCACGTTCGCCTCACACCTCCAGGGTCGGGGGTTCGATTCTCACTGTGGGTGTGTGAATGTGTATGTGATAGTGCCCTACGATGGATTGGTACACTGTCCAGGGTGTACCCTTCCCTGGATAGGTTCCAGGTTCCCTGTGACCCTGAAAAGGATAAGTGGTATAAAAGTTGGATGGATGGAAATGTTCTACATTTTATCTGAACCATATATTGTCCACCATTAACCCTCTTACCCCTAAGTTCCCACAGTATTATGTCGCATAACCCTATATTCCCAGAGAAACAGCACGCCAACCCTGAGTTCCTGGGCCAAAATCAACATTTTAATTTTAACATTTTTATTCCTTGAAACAATTTATAATAATGTATTTGTGTAATCTTACTTTGGAAATGAAGCAGTTCAGTGTTTTTACTAAACTTAGAGCTCAATTCTTAACTAGAGAAATTATGAAAAAAATGCTCGCTAAAATCCTTCTACTCATTTAGAAGTACCATACGAGCATCAGCGTGGTCAAAGCCTTTGAATAAA
>JAOUWY010000011.1:4417224-4429028 GCA_025728095.1 Prietella phreatophila
TGTGTGTGTGTGTGTGTGTGTGTATATATATATATATATATATATATATATATATATATTTATATGTAAATTTATATAAAATTTATATATTTATATAAAATGTATGTGTGTGTGTGTGTATGAGAGAGATAGATATGTAATTTTTGTACTGCATCTATTAAAGAGGGTGGACGAATAGCCTGGCTGCTTGGAACAAGCAGATTTTGCGTCTGTGCTATTGGTTTTTTTATTTAATTCTCTTTATTATTTTTTGGTTTATCTGCTTGGTTGAGAGGTAGGTTCAACAACCAGAAAAGGAAAAACCTTCTACTTTGTTGACACAAGATTTTGTGTTTAGAAACGGTATTTACACAAACGCCTTGATTCTGTAACAATAGAGCTGCGAACTTCAGAATCCCGTCATTTGCTGCACTACTCGTAATGGCTGAGGTGTAATCTGGTTGATTTGAAGAATAATTTTTCAAGGATGACAGAAAAGCTTTTCAGAATCACGGACATACATGGATACAGAAACGCCAACGAAACCAACCAGAATAAAGTTTGACACATATAACTCTCCTGCTATACCTTGGGCAACGATTTGCCTTTTGTCGGAGGCACAAACTGCTACGTTAGAAACGTTTATTAAGAGAGGATGATGATCATCTACGCATCTGTTTCTACCGGCTGCATTAATGCTCTTAAGTAGCGTAACTCGCCCTTACACTAACTGCCACTACTTAATTACCACCAAGTCACCCCCCAAAACATGGGCCACTTTAAGCCACGCCCACATTGATCCGGATAGATCTGGAAACTGCGTTTTCATCTTAAAAGGCGCTCCGTCCACATAGACGTGTCTGAAAAATGCATGCATCCCTATTCTGCACATGCGTAAAAATGTAAGAAGCTTTGGCCTGCGTCATTTCCGTCAGGTGTTTATTTAAAAGTGAATCTGAAGGTTGTATAAAGTGACATATCTTTAACAACGCTATCAGACTGGATAGCAGGCACAACAACTGCACTACAACATCGCCCACCGTCTTGTTTGTTTCGAGTCGAACGGGTCCAGTGACTGCATCACATGACTAAAAATATGGCATCATTTTTGAACACCTCCGTTTTCTCAGTCCACTCTACAACGCGAAAACTGTGTACAGAAAGCCAACCACTGCAGAAAACGATCTGTTTTCAAATCCAGATTAAAACACCGTCTCAGTGTGTACACAAGGCCTAACCTTGGAGAAAAAGATTTTTACATTTACTCGCCTGGGCTAGCTAGTAAATTTATAATTTGTCCACCCATGAAATCCATTCTAAAGAATGTAAAATTCACTCAGTAGAATAATCAGTTTACAAATTTACTACACAAGTGTACCCAGGCCAAAATAAGCTAAATCAATGGCTTGTCCTGATCGTAACCCAGAATGCTCCACGCTTGGAACATAATGATTTCAGCTGTGGTTGAGATTAGTGTAAGATTTAATTGACCCTCTGGGTTGTTGGACTCGACATGGGGTGAACTCCAAATATCAGATGTAAAACTGAGTGTGCAGATGTCTTGTAGCATGCTGTTAATGTGTGTTTATATTGTTCAGTAAAATTCCAGTAGAGCAGAGTGTTCCAGTAGATTACTCGTCCACTGACTGTGTCATGGCTCGAAATAGGCCAGAAGTCTTCCCCAGCTCACAGTCTCCGGCTGTCTAGGCCTTTGATTCCATTAGTTTAGTGGTCATACACTATATTTGGCATTCTTGCTATTTTGTGTTTCTTTCTAAACACCATACCTTTAGTATGGTGCAAAATAATTTCAGAATTTAAACGTATCAGCTTATTCAGAAATGCAACGGCAAGGCTAAATTCAGAAACACATCAACATGATCTCTAAATGGAAAGGATAGGTTAGGGTTCAGTTCTTGTTGTTGGATAGGTTAGGGTTCGGTGCTTGGTGTTGGATAGCTTAGGGTTCGGTGCTTGGTGTTGGATAGCTTAGGGTTCGGTGCTTGGTGTTGGATAGCTTAGGGTTCGGTGCTTGTTGAACATCACATGCTTATTGCTGATTAGACTTCACATGGGAAAAGAATTGCACATCTTCAGTCTGTTATTCTGTTAGCCTGGCGAAAGTGATATAATGTGAAGGTACTTGTGTTTTTATTACAGTGAGGAATCCTCCTTCCTTCTCGACAAAACTGCTTCCTTTAGCTTTTCCGCTTTTCAGTGTTTGCGTGCTCGTATTAATGCAGTGCAAAGCTGAAAGCGTGTCCAAAAAATAATAATGCCCTTGATTTAAAAATAAGCATGAGTAAAAGCATCAGTAGATCCATCTCATGTTTTCTCTTACTGTAAATATCCTGCAGCTTTCCTTTATCCCGCTGTCTCTCAGACTGACCCATGCTGTAGCCAATCAGCAACAAGCATCTGATGTTCACTAAAGACCCACCCTTTCCATTTTGACTTGATTTTGACTCCTTTCTGGATTTTCGGGTGCGTTTTTGTAAAAATTTGACGGCGTAAAAATCTGTGCAGTCGATTTCTGGCTGATTAACACGGCGGATTGTTCCATTTATGCCTTTTTTTCCTTTTCACCTGGTTTTCTGGTCATGGTGCAGAGGTGATATCTGAACTTCATTGGATTTCACAGATGACTTCCTTCTATTGAAAATAATGACATAATGTGAAACTCGACTCTACCGCATGGCCACACACACACACACACACACACATGTGACCAGCTGGGTCATACACTGCAGAATGGGGAAGGGATGGATGGACCCTTCCTTTTTTTATTTTTTCTTCCTCTCTACCCATTATAGTTCAGTATCAAAGGGCACATGACACACTGCTGGTACTCGAGTCTGACTACCAGCTGTAAATGTTGTATTGTGTTGTGGAGGGTTCTCAGGAGTAGAGCATTAGCGAACATAAGAGAGATTTTTGTTCATGTAAGCGATGTTGTTTTAAGCAGTGTTATTTTATGTGTATACATTTATGCCATTTGGTAGACACCAGATCATACATTTGTGCCAGCAAAGACTGTACAAATAGTTTATTTTTGTGTTTTACCCTGAAAGAAATAGACTATCCTTTAATGGTGCTCATATTTAGTTGACTAAACAAACAGTCCTAACTTTCATTTTAACTACACCTATTCAATTACGAATAATTTGCTGATGATTACACTACACAAAGTATGAGTGTCTGATAATGAAACTCGTATTTCCTTTCTCTGGAGGAAGGGAAGACTGCTAATGTTACTAGCTACATGGCACGGCAAGTTTGAGGCATGATCGCAGTCATGAAGAAAATACCTCACTAGCTACGTTTATTCTCCTAAGTGCAGTTTCTACATCTACTTTAGTTCAGTTTTATTTTCTGTAGGGATTTTAACAGTGGAATCCAAGTATCGATTGTGATCGCTCATGAGATGAAACGTCTTGAAATGTTAAGTATGGAGTGCTGGGATGTGCATCGGATAATATTTGTGATTCCAGCAGCAGTTCTTCGCTATAAGTCTACAGTGTCCAGGTGAGCTTTTACACCGATGACGAGCTAAACTAGGCAGAAACTGTTTTTGAGATGTGCAGATCATTAGGGCATCCATATGGGACCATCCACAGCAGCAGAAGATGAGTCACAAGTGCAGAAGCTCCAAGCAGATTTAGAGCATCAGGATAAATCAGGCAGATTTATATGGCGAGAGCAGCTACAACAGTAGAAGTGTTGCACTTGCAGCCAAGCTGTACTGATTATCTCCCTATCTCATTCACTACATCTGGCAGATTTCACTTCTGCACTGTTACTTTGGGGAGTGCAGCTGATAGATTACTTACCAGTCACTGCTCAGTCCTCACAATCACTGCTCTAGTTAAGTCCTTATTTATGCTGTACTGTTTCTATTTCTAATGATTTTACTTGTTAGTTTGTCTGCTTTAGAGGGGTTATGTAAGATTTTGTTTGCTCAAATGTGCTCAAAGTGGTTTTTGTTCAGTTTGGATGCAAAACGTACGATGACAAGGACCTCTCGTGAGAGATACTGGAAGTAATAAACCGATCAGCCATAACATTAAATCCACCTGCCTAATATCGTGTAGGTCCCCCTTGTGCCACCGAAACAGCTCTGACCCGACGAGGTATGGACTCCACAAGACCTCTGAAGGTATGCTGTGGTATCTGGCACCAAGACACTAGCAGATCCTTTAAATCCTGTAAGTTGTGAGGTGGGGCCTCCATGGATCCGACTTGTTTGTCCAGCACATCCCAGAGATGCTCAATCGAGATCTTTCTATCACAGCCTGCATGAACGTTTTCAGTAATTTGTGCTATGGTAGCTCTTCTGTGGGATTTGACCAGACAGCTAGCTTTCACTCCCCACGTGTGTCAGTGAGCGTTGGGCACCCATGATCCTGTCGCTGGTTCACTGGTTATTCTTCCTTGGACCACTTTTTGTAGGTACTAACCACCCCACAAGACCTGCTGTTTTAGACATACCCTGACCCAGTTGTCTGGTCATCACAATTTGGCCCTCGTCATAGTTGCTCAGATCTCTATGCTTGCCTATGTTTCCTGCTTCCAACGCAACAGCTTTGAGAACTGACTGTTCACTTGCTGCCAGATATATAACACCCCATTGACAGGTGCCATTGTAACGAGATGGTCAATGTTGGTTATGTCACCTGTCCCTGGTTTTAATGTCATGGCTGGTCGGAAAGAAAACAGAAGAAAAGATGGATAGTGGTAGCTCAGTGCTTAAGACTTTGGACTACTGAACTGAAGGATGTCAGTTCAAATCCCAGCACCATTAAGCTGTCACTGTTGGGACCTTGAGCAAGGCCCTTAACCCTCAACTGCTCAGATGTTTAAATGTAAGTCGCTCTGGATAAAGGCGTCTGCCTTATGCTGTAATTGTAAATGGATGAAAATAAATTTTTTTTGGATGTATGCTTGTGCATTTTATAGAAATTATATCAGTTATGTTTTCTTTACTTGCAACAATGCTGAAACCTTGATTATCAGCTGATGCCAATCCTGATAATTCGACGCTTTTATTTAAAACTACTGATCTCTTAAAAATATGTGATTATTATTATTTTAACTGAAGCACTTCACTTTAATTGCATTGCTTATGTCATTCAGAACACATTAATCTGTTCATGTTTGCATATTATTATTATTATTATTATTATTAGTAGTAGTAGTAGTATTGTTATAGTATGTATTCAATTATACCTTGTAATTTATAGGCAGATCAATATTTTATTGTGATTAAAAAAAATTATTTCTCCTTTGCATGAACATTGAGTACACAGTATTATCCTTGGCAGATGTTTGTCCATCAGTCACTGACAGAGCTGCTTGTACCAGGTGTGCTTTTAAAGAACAGACCAGATGGAAAGGGATGAGGTTTAAAAAATAATAAAAAAAAGGGAAAAAAAACCAGACTGTGGTTTCCTAGCGCCCAGTGCTCCATGTCTCCATAGCGATGCCAGTCTCTTGGGCAGATGAGAGGAAAGCAGCGCACAGTGGGCAGAACACAAGTCTCCAGCGGCCAAGCCAAATAAAGATGGTGTGACGTGCTGACCCATCGATCGTTGATTTTTGTTTAAGGTTACATCACACACAGGGGTTGAAGTTAAATGGCGTGTAGCTGCTTTTGACTTGCTCTGAATGGTTTCGTGTTTTCCGTTTGAGAAACATTTTAAAGCATGCATACGAGCAGGTGTAGGTTTTTGCTGCTGTAGTCTCACCGCAGCCGAGAAACAGATGGTCTGTTGTGCTTTTGTGTAGCTCAGTTTGAGACTCTACCCCAAACAGTAGGATATCTCTTATTGAAAGCACAATGATTGAAGAAGTCAGCAATATGACCCCTGATGTCTGAACATCAAAATCCAGACAGCTGGAGCTGGAATCTAATTTTAGGATGTCATTTTAGGAACAGCAGGACGACTTTGAATGCCTCGTCATCCTGTAACGATCAGAGATTTAACACCAGATCCTAAAAATGATCTAATCAGAATCCAGAAGCCGAGCGTTAAACGTCGGCTCGCAGCGCTGATGAGTTCATGTGGCTGTATGTGTGACGTGTGAGGCAGCTGATTGTTGGCGCTTGAAGCTTGCGGTACGACAGCCGTCTGTCTGTGTGTGGAGTGACACATGGCGTCTGCTGCCTGTCACTTTTGCTTTAGATCAGGAGTACAGAATGTGAGAAAATCCATGCTGAGCAAGTTGGATGTTCATTTTTTGTAATCTTAAATAAATCTGACATGCCATTTTGTAATGCAGTTCTGAGTTAGCTGACTTCTATAGTTTAAATTTCTTTGACATGTTGCTCTGTTTCCTGTATTACCCACTCCGCCTGCTTATAGTGAGACAGTGGAATGCATGCTGTATTCGAACTTGGCATCGTCATTTTCAACCTTCGTGTGTTCAGGCTACAAAGTGGGGAAAACTCCATGTTCAAATTCCTTTTCCAGGTCGGAAATTCCGAGTTACAACCTTCTTTTTAGTCGAATGCATCATTAACCCTCACTTCATCTCTACCTGAAGAGAGCGATACAGCAGTGCTTTAATCCTCTTCCCTGCTTTCTCACCTCCTCATCTGTACACTCTGCTCAAACAGATTCCGAAGCTTTAACTTCCCTGCTAATACTGCCGTCCTCCATCAACATCATTCTTGTCTAAAGGTCGACCGATTTATCGGTTTTGCCAATTAATCGGTATCAATAATCAATTTCTGGAACTATCGGTTATCCGCAGAAATCCACACCAATAGTTTTTCCCGGTTGCGCGAGTTGCGTGAACGGCTAAGAACGGTCCGCGGTCATCATGAAGTACGAGAGCGGCCTCTAGAGATGAAATAAAAATCATCACTGACAAATTTTGCTGTGCTATTTGAAGTGGGTTTTTTTTTTTTTGGTTTATTTTGGCGGTCTCTATTTTTATTTGTTATTTGGAGTGTTACTTTTTGGTTCAGTTTGGATGTACATCTTTTTCTTTACTTTAATATTTATTAATGGTTAAATTTTTATATAATATATAAAATTACTTATTTATATTTATTTCCCTTAAAAAAACAGTAAATTTTTTTCATGGTACAGTCAGTGGTGTTTATTTTTGTAATAAAGTTCACTTTGAGCATTTATGTTTTCATTCAGTATCGGTCAGTTTTAAAAACTGTCTGTTGATTAATCGGTAATCTGCAGGTACTGCCCAACTTGGTTATCAGCATTGGTAAAATTCTCTCTCGGTTGACCTCTATACTGGTCATCTTGTAGATCGCTAACTGGCTGAGCTAACAGCAATACAAAAAAAAAATGTTGGCTTGTTTATTTTATTAAGCATCATTGTAACTGCACTATCTTTGACATCAGAGCAGCTTACAATCACTAACTTCTCACGAGTAAGAAAATACAGCACCTACCAACCAATTACCACAGGCTACCAAGCAACCTACGAACCAAGTAAAATCAGAATCACTAAGCATATCACTAATATTTCAGTATAAACATAATTTTAGGGTGGCCTTATCTACTGTTGAATGTGATATTCTCCACCCTGCATGTTTCATGTTAATTATTTTAATAGGATTACATTATTGGCTCCACAGCAATTGTTTTTCTCAATCTGTTTACTGCATTGCATGAATATTTTGTTAAGATTATGGCTCTATTCACGGTAGGTTGTTGTTGTTGTGTTGAATTCCACAGGAGTAGTGAAGTCTTCCAGAGGTGAAAATGTCATACACGTCATCATAAAAGGAAACAAGACTATAATCAGTATAGGCTTGTAAGGGTTTATCTCTTTAATGCTAATGTTTCCTGAGTAAATACTGACCGTGGCAGAACGGTTAGTGTGTGAGCCATTGAGCTTGGGCAACTCAGGAAAGGGCCTGTAAACGAAGCTGATCATAGCCCCACTCCATACGCTTCAGTGTTTATCTTTCCTCACCCCCCACCCTCCAGGCCCATCTTGCCTTTACGAGACTGTGTGCAAACTGCCGTCAGAAGCAGGAAGGCAGCTGGACACAGGCCTCCTCTCACGCCTGCCATGTTTGAGTGAGCTTGAGATTTGACTGCCAGCTAAAGCTGGTATAATGTAAACACTCTGGTCTTATGAAGGGTACTTTCTGAAGACTGATTCTCATGCTGAACTGTTTCCTAATTCCTTTCTTGTACAGTGAAAAAAAGAAAGTAATGACAATGAGCATCTTTTTATTAATCTTTTAGTAAACCTGTTTTAGAAAATGAAATTGTTCACTAAATCGAAATAAATGTGATTGTAAACCTGTCGGTGTAATCTGTATAAAAGTTTGTAGTAACTCATGCCAGTTATACAACTTCAAAAGTGAAAATGAGCAGGTTTTATATATTTTCCATAATCCTGCACTGCGACTGTATAGACGTGTGGGGTACGGTATTTGTGCTTTATTGTGCAAGATGTAATGCAAAATTGGAGCAAGATAACTATGGCATAACAGTCCATACAGAATTTTGCTGATTTTTTTTATTTATGCATTTATTTATTTATTTTGTGATGGCATGATTTTGCTGCAGCTTTTTTTCAAACTTTGCGATGCGACTTGCCGAATTTTATTTATTTTATTTTTTTTGCGGAAAACTACTTGAATTGTCAAAATCTTGATCGCTCAAAATAATTTTGCGTGCTCTTTCGATGTTTGTTGGTATATGAGACCTTTTAGCTGTTCTCATGTTTGAGGGCTTTGACTGAATGCCCGTTGTGGTGATGTCACGACGGGTCTCAGCCCAAATCTGCAGAAAACCTTAAGAATTTTGACAAATTGCAAGTTGCTCCAAATATTGTGGAGTTTGCTTGATTTTGTGTTTAATTTCTATAATCGCAAAATCCTGGAGGGACTGATCAAAATAATAAAACAGTACATGAACTCTTGGTCATATTTAGGTAAGGTGTTTACTTTTGCTGTATTCATTTTTATTTTTTTAAATCATCACTCGTATTTGTCTGAACCATAATTAGACTTATTTCCTTATGTAATAAAATATAGTGTTTTTACTTTTCTTCATGTTTCTATAACAGTGTCCCATCATATGTGTATAAAGTCCTATCAGCTACTTTAAAATCTTAGGGAGGTACTTCCTTGAAACTTGAGGCACGTACAATCCAAGCTGAGCTCAAAAACAGTTTGTGACCTTGAAGAGAGCTCGGTTGCTGTTGGTTGGTGCTGGCTGTGGTCATATGTTTGATTAGGAGTTCTGTCAGATGATGATGATAATAATGATAATAATAATAATAATAATAATAATAATAATAATAATAATAATAATGATAATGATAATAATGATTGATGATGATGATGCTTTTCTCACTGGAGGGAAACAAGGTAGCATGTGCTGCTCATTCTTTAAGAACGTTTGGCAGTTATTTGAACCCAGTTTGCTGGCTGAGAGCTTGTTCGAGACCATGTCTGCTGAAAGGCAGCACTTTATCAATTCCTTCCCTCATTCAGCTCTTGGAAAGGAACTTGTCTGATCTGTTCAGTTTGAGACCAAATCTCCAGCTTCATGTTACCGAGCGTTTCTTTTGGCATTTGAATCGTTTTTGAGTTAGGGGTTTGATCATGGCTCTGTAGCCAGTGATGAGTGAATTCGCAGTAACAAACAGAGGCTTTGTTGCTTTGAGAAGAAGCTCGATTACCTGTTAGAAACGTGAGCTCTTATTACATTTCTTTTTTTTTTTTTAATTCATTCTTTCATGCTCTATGAATTGTACTAGCCATATGCTTCAATATTTATTATCCTAAATAGAAATGCTGTGTATTCCAAATGTTGTTAAAAAATTCTTATTTTATTTTATACTTTTAAAAGTGCAGCTTAAAGCTGGACCTATTTGAATACTGTCACAGAATTGTCCAGAGTCGTCAATGTTTTAATAAAGAAGCTCTGCCCCCCCCACTGCCTTTTACAGTGCTATAGACATTCACAGCACATCAGGTGATTGTTGTTAACAATGATTCTTTCAAAACGTAAACAAACTTTCCACAAATAGTCTGGTCACATGCATGAATGTGTGTTTACGTGTGTGTGTCTGCTGCCCTTTTGTTTGCAGTGACCTCAGTGACTGGCCTGATGCTCTGTCTTAATTCGGTCACGCTGGATTGTGCTAGCAGCCGTGGGCAAGGCCTGAGAGGTTAGACAGAGGTTTCAGCGCTGTGTGTGTCTGTGAACAGCTGGGTTACTGCTTTGGATTTGTGGTTCCGGCTCGTCACAGCCATATGATACAGTTTTCCCAGTCTTGCTGATCGACCACATTTGCCAGAATTCAGTACCATATGAAATAGCATTCTACAGGTTTTGGCATTCTTTTAATTTTGCTTGTTTACTGTCAGGTAGTTAACCTGTTCACGTTTACATGGACAACAAAAATCCGATATGAAGACGATACTCTTATTAAGAAACTAGCACAGTAACAGTGATTATTGATGACCTTAATCCGACTAAAGTCATACTCGAAGTAAACACAAATCGAATTAATACATGTGGAGTATAACTATTTTAGTCACATTATCGAAGTGCATTACAGACATGTACACACCTTAATCACACTATTAACGGTGTGTGGGAGTTTTCACCGTGTTTTGTGGCCAGACATGTACACACATGGCAGTGCTCAACTATTTGATGGCAAACAAGAGAGCACGGCTGCGTCCGAAATACGCATTCGAAATGCGTGTAGGTAAGTACACGGTTTCGGACGCAGCCCGCTTCTTCAAGCAGTCGTCTGTTTGCACGTAGATCATGACAAATAATTAACTGCACTTGAAACTTTCGTGAAATGGAAAAATAAAAACACCCAAAACTGTATATGGTACCATAACGAAGACCAACTGTATGTTGATGCGTGAAATTCTGGAGGGACGTCGGACGGCGTGGGGACGTAATATGTGCCGTCAATCGCTCTATGTTCTATAACATGTAAAACAGGAACATGAAAAGAATATCCTAAAAGCAACTCATGTAAACACCTTAATCACAATATTGTCTTATTCAGAATAAGGCCAATAATTAGATTACTGCTGTCCATGTAAATGTAGTCCATGTAGTAAGTATAATTATACTGGGGATGAACAAATGTTGTATTTATTAGCTAGTTGACCATTCGTATGTAATTTAATAATTGTAATATAATAACATATTGCCAGCTACTTAATTAGTTAAGTGAATTAATACAGACAAATTGAATTCCTGGAGAGATAACAACTCTGTTAAACGATGAAAATAAAAAATTCCACATACCAGCGTGTTCCTGATTCTAAAAAGATCATGTCATCCTGACACAACAATTACTACGTTTACATGGACAGCAATAATCTAATTATTGACCTTAATCGAATTAAGGTAATAATGTGGTTAAGGTGTTTACATGAGTTGTGTTTAGAATACATGTTATAATAATACATGTGTTTTACATGTTATAGATCATAATTAGATTAAGAGCACACGTCATTATGTCACCGAGCCACGCCATTCGACGTCACTCCAAAATTTCACGTATCAACATACAGTTCATCTTCGTTATGGGACCGTATACAGTTTTGGGTGCTTTTGTTAAATTTTTTACGAACGCTTTAAGTGCAGTTATTTATTTGTCATGCTGTACGTGCAAATAGACGACTGCTTGAAGCTGTGGGCTGCGTCTCAAATCGCATGCTTACCTACTGAATAGTAGCCGAGATGCATGTCTTTTTCCCCACTACAGGCCTATAGTAGGAAAGTGTGCAGTTTGGGACACAGCCGAACTCTCTTGTTCGCCGTAAAACTGCCGTGTGTGTGATCGTGTCCTGTCGCAAAATG
>JAOUWY010000011.1:4507417-4519067 GCA_025728095.1 Prietella phreatophila
TGTTTGTGTGTGTGTGTGTGTGTGTGTGTGTGTGTGTGTGTGTGTGTGTGTGTGTGTGTGTGTGTGTGTGTGAGTGATACCTTGAGTGACACACTCGGAGGACAATTCTAACCACCCTCTTCAGATACATGCGCTCACAGATGTGCATGATTGGATAGTGTCACTGTGATTGCTAGGGGAAAGAGTTTGCCACCCCTCCCACCCTGAGAGAACAGCCAATGTTGCTTGCTTGGACTCCCAGCCACAGATGGCTGTGGCACCGTCTGGCAATCTCTGGACGATAGGGAAATACTTTTCTATTGCTCCACTTGGGAGCACCTACCTTGAGTCAAAGTATTTTGACAATTTTACCCACTTCTAGGTAAAAAGAACAAATTGAAACCAATGGCTGTGCTATTACAAATTTAAAGTTTATTACATTTATAAAGGCTGTGTACAAAATGCCAGCATTCCTGTGAGTATAGACACATATACAGTGGGTGCTTGAAAGTTTGTGAATTAAGTCCTAAAAGTAGCCAAAAAGAAACCAAATAAACAAATGAGACAAAAATATTATGCTTGGTCATTTACTTATTGAGGAAAATTATCCAATATAACACATCTGTGAGTGGCAAAAGTATGTGAACCTTTGGGATTAGCAGTTAATTTAAAGGTGAAATTAATCAGGTGGGATGACAATGAGGTGTGTGAGCATCCTGTTTTATTTAAAGAACATGGATCTATCAAAGTCTGATATTCATAGCACATGTTTGTGAAAGTTTATCATGGCACGAACAAAGGAGATTTCTGAGGACCTCAGAAAAAGAGTTGTTGATGCTCATCAGGCTGGAAAAGGTTACAAAATTCTCTCTAAAGAGTTAGGACTCCACCAATTCACAGTCAGACAGATTTTGTACTAATGGAGGAAATTTAAGACCATTGTTACCCTCCCAAGGAATGAAGACCAACAAAGATCACTCCAAAAGCAAGACATGTAATACAACCCCAATTCCAAAAAAGTTGGGATGCTGTGTAAAATGAAAATAAAACAGAATGCAATGATTTGCAAATCTCATAAATTTGCAAAGCTCATGTTATTCACAATAGAACATAGAAAACATATAAAATGTTTAAACTGAGTAAATGTCCCATTTTAAGAAAAAAGAATTTCATTGCCGCAACATGTCTAAACAAAGTATGGACGGAGGCAACAAAAGGCTGAAAATGTAAATGTTCATTTGAGTAAAAATAGTACATTTATTCAGTTTAAACATTTGATATGTTCTCTATGTTCTATTGTGAATAACATATGGGTTTGTGAGATTTGCAAATCATTGCAGTCTGTTTTTATTTTCATTCATTTACATTTTACACAGTGTCCCAACTTTTTTGGAATTGGGGTTGTAGTCTGCAAGTTCACAAAGGAGCCCAGGGTAACGTCTAAGCAACTAAAGACCTCTCTCACATCGGCTAATGTTAATGTTCACGAGTCCAACATCAGGAGAACACTGAACAACAATGGTGTGCATATCAGGGTTGCAAGGAGAAAGCCACTGTTCTCCAAAAAGAACACTGCTGCATATCTGCACTTTGCTAAAGATCACGTGGTAATTCCAGAAGGCTATTGGGAAAATGTTTTGTGGCGTGATGAGACTAAAATAGAACTTTTGGTTTAAATGAGTAGGGTTATGTTTGGAGAAAGGAAAACATTGTGTTTCAGCATAAGAACCTTATCCCATCTGTGAAACATTTGTGGTGGTAGTGTCATGGTTTGGGCCTGTTTTGCTGCATCTGGGCTTGGACGACTTGTCATCATTGATGGAACAATGAAGTCTGAATTATACCAGCAAATTGTAAAGGAAAATGTCAGGACATCTGTCTGTGATCACAATCACAAGAGAAAGTGGGTCATGCGGCAAGACAACAACCCTAAACACACAAGTCGTTCTACCAAAGAATGGTTTAAGATGAATAAAGTTAATGATTTGGAATGGCAGAGAGAAAGTCCTGACCTTAATCCTATAGAAATGCTGAGGAAAAACTTGAAGCAAGCAGTTACTGTGATGAAACCCACCAACATCCCAGAGTTGAAGCTGTTCTGTAATGTGGAATGGGCTAAAATTCCTCCAAGCCGATGTGCAGGACTGATCAACAGTTACCGTAACGTTTAGCTGCAGTTATTTCTGCACAAGGGGGTCATACCAGATACTGAAAGCAAAGGTTCACATACTTTTGCCACTCACAGATATGTTATATTGGATCATTTTCCTCAATAAGTAAATGACCAAGTATAATATTTTAGTCTCATTTGTGTAATTGGGTTTTCTTTATCTACTTTTAATACGTATGTCTTAGATCATATTTATGCAGAAATATAAACAATTCTAAAATAGTCCCAAAAATGTGTTCTAAAACCATAGATCCAGTCTTGTCTTAGAACAAAACATCATAGCAAGATATTTTTATTTGTTCTGATTTTAGGTGTTTAAACAGATGTTAAGTGGTTACAAACCTTCACATATAAGTAACAAATCATTGTAGCTGAATCCTCTTGGACATTCACAGTGAAAACTTCCAATATGGTTGATGCATACACCGTTGGCACAGATCCCTGGAATCTCTCGACACTCATCAATATCTGAATATCAGACAATCAGTCACAACTAAACCGTCAGTTCCTATAAATTCCTACAAACCAAAAACATTACTCTGATATAAAATGCAACAGAAAATCGAAAGGCTTACCTACTGGTTTTCCAGTTTCAATGTTAATTTCAAACCCTGGTGCAATATTTCCACAAAGAGTGTGAAAGCCCTCTAAAGGAAGGAACAGAGATGAGTGTGAATCTTGTGCATGCATCTTATTAAGACGTCTGCCACTCTTAATGTGCATTCACCAGACTGACCAGTGCCTGTTATGGGACATGCCTGACAGGGTTTGTTCCAGGCTTTGCCCATGTTGTAGCCACAGCAGCAGATGCGGTGCGTCATGTTGAAGGACAGCTCATTCTCACATGTGGTGCCATTGTAGTTGCGAAAGCAAAGTCCTTTCCTCATGTCTAGAAAGCATAACATAAATTCAGTCTCATGTAGTTGGGACTAGAATACAGGATGAAGAACTTGAATCAGAGCAAATCAAAGGGAAAAGGGGAGGAAATGGTACAGTGAAGACAGTCGAATAACAATTAAATTCTGCTATTTCAAATGACTATAGAAATACATTTCATAATTTTTCTACATACCCATGCACTTATTGCCTCCATTAACCTGCATGTAATCCTGAGGACACACACAAGTGTAATTTCCCAGTGTGTTATAGCATGTGCCTGGACCACAGATCCCAGGATTCACCAAACACTCATCAATATCTGCAGATCGAAAAATCAAATAAATGTATTCCTTATTTATTATATATATTTTTATAGAATCCATCACATCTTCTTTGGATCAATCCACCTCTATAGTGAACTTTAGCCTGCATCTTTGTACAAATGCAAAGACGTTTAATGTCTAATCAAGGTATTTGACTTGACTCCGCTTCACTGCTGATCACTTCCGGTGTAAAATTTGATCAGTGCAGAGCTTACAGAGTTTACAAACTCCAGTTTTGTTATCATTCCGCACAAGAGACATCATCTTCACACACAGCAAGAAATTGAGGTGTTTTCCCGCCCTCTTTTGATTGACAGGATACAATCAGCCCTGATCATCAGATGTTTCTAAACTATTGGCCGATGGCCCATAGCGGGAAAAGTAGCCTTTATCGGTTGATAACAATTATCGGCCGAAACATCGACGCATCTCTACTTTATAGATTTAGGCCCTAGGTATTGCCAGCAAAAACAATCACAGAAAACAAATATGAATGCACATACTGTATGCGGACTTCTTAAAATGATCAGTGTAAACAGCTCAGCCTTTGATAGTGACATGACATCAACACAGACATACTGCTACACTTGTTCATTCATTTATCTTCAGTAAGCCCTTTTCATCGGTTAATTGAATGTTCTCAGAATAATCTGTACTGTATTTAATTCATATAAGTAATATACTCATCAACACAGCATACTCACCCTCACAAATACGGCTGTCTGCATTGAGGTAGTAGCCTTTTGGACAGTCACACTGGAAGCTGCCAAATGTGTTGATACAGTTTCCACCCTGACACAGACCAGGAAGCTCCTGACACTCATCAATGTCTGAAAAGAAACCAATCAACATTTTGATGTCCCTATAAACATGACACCAAAAGAACACCTTAGGCCTATTTTAATACCTATGGTATGGTACAACTCATGCTAATAACTTATTATTAGTATTATTAGTAGTATTAGTAGTAATAGTAGTAGTTTGCAAAGCATACTAAGCATAATTATAAAATGCTAATTGTGTATTTAAAGTGACAAATTCAATAAAATGTGAAACATCACTGTAACAAGATACCAAGAAGAATTTCACTAAAGCCCTGAAGGCTTCACTGAAGACAGATCTAGCTTATCTTTAAACAGGTGATGAGCTATCTAAAACAAATCATTTGATATTTGTTATTGAAAAATTATATAACCATGTGATATGGCATATAACTTGACACAAAACAAAGTATATGCTGTGGTATTTGTGATGTTAAAAAAAAGGGTTACCCTCCAGTATAATAGTAATTAGGTTGGGCCTGAATCCCTCTCCTCCTGGACACAGTGTGTTATAGTCCGCTAAAAATATAGGACACAATGGTTGAGAAAGGTGTCACTTATCATAAATAAATATTCATCTATGCCCAATACAGCGCATTACATTAGATAATATACTTAATATAATGATATATATTATGAGTGCTCACAGGAGTTTACAGGAGGGCAGAATTCACAGGGGTTTCCCCAGGCTCGGCCCAAGGAGCAGCAGCAGGATGAGCGACTGACCCCAACGCCCACCTCCACACTACAGGCCAGGCCAGCAGGCCCACGCTTCAACACTTCCAGAAAACAGGTCCCTACACGTGGATCTAACAACGGAAGAAAAGAAGAACGAAGATTAATGCTAAAACACAAGATGACCTTGTCAAGTTGACCTTCAGCAATGATAATACAGCAATAGATATACACACCAACACAACCGACTCCAGTTGGGTTAAGTTCGTAGTCAGTAGGGCAGTTACATTCATAAGAGCCTGGTGTGTTCACACAGTGTCCGTTCACACAGTTTATAGGGTCCAAGCATTCATCAACATCTGTACAGGAACACAACGTTAAAGATCCCGCGGCACAAATATCTTCCACCAGACTGAAATGGAGAAGGCATTTAAAGATTCATCCAATCTGTGTGTTCAAGTAACACATACCTGTGCAGTTGCCCCCTGATCGGTCTAACTCATAGCCCTCGTCACAGATGCAGTGGAACATGCCAGGGAGGTTTTTACATGTACCAAATACACAAAGTTGCTGAAAGGAGCACTCATCGATATCTGCAAAATATGACATAGTATCTCCATCTACATATTCTCTAATGCTCGTAGTAGTCATAGTTTGTTTTGGTGTATTCTTCTTTCCAGTTAAACTGCACTGTTTATTTTTAGAAGTATTTTCTGGGAAGTGTTTTGTACTTTTCTCTGTGCTGGCAACATTTCTAGCACCAATTCTAGCTGCTTGTTCATCATTTTTGAATAAATTTGTGCAAAGACTTTAACAGTGTTTTGAGCAGAGACGTATTTTAGCTCGCAAAGATATAGTAAACACCGTGTAGAATATGAAGTCAGATATATCTACATGCTAGACAGAAACAGTAAACAACAGAATAAAGTCCTAAATCTGGCATGTGTGTGTAGAATGCACAACCTTGGCAAGCTCTGCTGTCAGGGGTTGGAGTGAAGCCCATCTCACAGTCACAGCGATAGCCTCCTGGGATGTTTAGACACTGGCCGTTCTCACAAAGCTCAGCATTGTCAGTGCACTCGTCTACGTCTGCATAATGTTAGAGAAAAGTACAGAGAGTGGCGTGAGTTCATGCCTGGTGCTGTATTTATACTACAACTTAATTATCTTAATTATAACCACACATTAAAAATGAGCTAGTATTTGTTATGTTAACACATTATTATGATCTACATCTTTCCATAACACTCTATGTGGTCTTCTTCTTTGTCTCTTACCTAGGCAGGTAAAGCCGTCGCCTATAAACCCCTTTGAGCAGGCACAGCGGTAAGAGCCGGGTGTGTTCGTACACTTTGCATTAGGACTGCACCTGTGGGTGTGATTGGTGCATTCATCCACATCTGAAATGAGCCAAACGTATGAATCGAGGCAGATTACATGCCTGCAGCTGTCTTACGGCTACAGTGCTGTGAAAAAGTATTTGACCCCATCCTGATTTCTTCTGTGTTTGCGTATAAAATATGTGTACATTATGTTGTGTAAATTGTCTCAGAAATTAAAACAAAATCTAAGATAAAACAAAGGCAACCTGAGTAAACATAAAATACAGTTTTTTAAATGATAATGTTATTTATTGAAGCAAAAAGTTATCCAATACCAACTGGGATTGTGCAAAAATGTGTTTGCCCCATAGTTACTAATTCCCCAAATCAATGAAACTGCACTTATAATGGGGTTCAGCTAAACTAGATGCAACCAGACCTGATTACTGCAGCTAAAGTTGGTTAAAGGTCTTTTGGATAAAATTTAATGTAAGTCCAGAAATGTTGAGGAAAAAGGTGATTGAAATACATCAGTCTGGGAAGGGTTACAAAGCGATTTCAAAGACTCTGGAACTCCAAAGAACCACAGTGAGAGCCATTATCTCCAAATGGAAAAACTCAGCACAGTAGTGAACCTTCCCAGAAGTGGCCGACCTTCCAAAATTCCTCCAAGAGCACAGCAACTACTCATCCAGGAAGTCACAAAAGAGCCAAGGACAACATCAAAGGACCTACAGGCCTCTCTTACATCAATAAAGGTCACTGTTCATGACTCCACTATCAGAAAGACACTGAGCAAAAGTGGCATCCATGGAAGAAAGGTAAGGTGAAACCCACAAGAACATTAAGGCTCATCTGATTTTGGCCAAAACACACCTTGATGATCCTCAAACCTTTTGGGAGACTGAGAACTGATAAATCAAAAGTAGAACTGTTTTGGAGACAGGGGTCCCGTTACATCTGGTGTAAACCAAACACAAAATTTCACACAAAGAACATCATACCTACGGTCAAGAATAGTGGTGGTAGTGTGATGGTGTGGGGAGGCTTTGCTGCTTCAGGGCCTGGGCAACTTGCAAGACTCGAGGGAAACATGAATTCTTCTCTCTACCAGAAAATCTTAAAGTAGAATATCCAGTCTTCTGTCAGTAAATTGAAACTCAAGCGCAACTGGATTATGCAGCAAGACAATGATGCGAAGTGTATTAGTAAATACTATTTCTAGAAGTAAGTGAAAGACTATCGGAAGCATTTGTTGGCAGTTATTGCTGTTAAAGGTGGCACGACAGATTTTAAGTTTAAGGGGGCAATTAGTTTATTTTATTAATTAATTAATAAAAACGGCATAGTGTGCTTACTCAGGTTGCCTTTGATTTATGTTGTTATTTCATTAGAAGATCTAAAACTATTTAGTATGAGTCATACACAAAAACAGGATAAAATAAAATATCTTTTTTCACAGCACTGTACATGACTTTTCCTGTGCAAATAACATTGTAAACCATGTCTCTGTAATGGTTATTTTTTAAATAAACATAAAACTATGATAATTATTTGTGATTTTAAATATTTTGTGATTTTTTAAAAAAATATAAAGTAAAATTAGAAAAAAAAATTATTTGCTAAACATTGCTTAGTAACAAGATTCTCCCTCTCTCTACCTTCTCAAACACAGGTGATGGCCATGATACTTACCAACACATTTTACTCCATTGCCTACCCATCCCTCTTTGCAGGTGCACTGAAAGCTTCCAGGGGTGTTAACACAGGTGGCATGTATGGCACAGTTGTGGGCATTGATCTTACACTCATCAACATCTATTAAAAGAATACATTGTTTTCAGTGTTTTTACCAGTGACATTACTGCATCTTACAGTACATGCATCATACTAACAACAGGTATGATCATCTCCTAAATTCAAAGACAATTGTGACCTGGCGAGTACACACACAGAATAAACACAATAATCTTGCTAACAGAGCCATCTCACCTGTGCAGCCTGATGAACCCTTTTTCACAGAGTAGCCAACCTCACAATGGCAGATGAATGAGCCCCTGGTGTTCTCGCACTCTCCAAACAAGCAGATGTTGGCACTGAGCTCACACTCATTCACATCTGGAGATATCACACAAGCATGCATTGATCCTCCCCTCCAAGCCCCATGTCAAGACGCTTAACAGAAAAAATGAAGCCCTGGCTAAATATTGCTGACAGATGGTCAAAAGGACCCACTACCCAACATCCAGATTACTGCAGACAGATGAATGTGGTGACAGCATGTAACGCAGGAATGTACAGTAAATGGCAGTAGAAAGTCCAGTTCAAAAGGCTTCGAGTATGTGAAAAGAATGTCATTGTAATGTGTATGGTTCATAAGGTTAATGACTACAGTCTTATTCTATTTGGTAGTCAGGAATAAGTAACAGTACTGGGAAATGAACAGATCATGTTTGTTTGTTTAATGGATAATGTCAATACATTAATATTTTAAAATGAATGTCTTCATCATTCATTTATTCGATCATTAAATAAACAAATAAGACATACCTAGACAAGTTTTTGTGATCATGGAAGACATGTATCCATCGTAACAATCACAGTGGTACTCTCCAGGAACATTAGTACACTGACCACCATCACATATATCAGGCTCTTCTTCACATTCATCCACATCTGGAGGAAGACATTGACAGAGAGCAAAAACTGGTAAGCGACTATTTCTATCCTTTCCACTGGTACTATGTGTGTGTGTGTGTGTGTGTTTTAACTGACCATATTTATGAATGCACCTATTTCAACCTTTGCATTCCTCTACTATGACTCATGCTGAGAATCCTGCCAGTTATTGCCCCCATATTTCATGCTGGCTTACTCAAAAAGCAGACACAGTGGATATGGGCCTACAGGAAAACAGCCCTACTGGTTATGATTCGAGTGTGGCAGTGGGTCGTAATCGTGTGTGTATGTGTGTGTGTGTGTGTGTGTGTGTGTGTTTACCCTCCTCTAGTACATCAGATTCAGCTCTTGAACAGTTAAAAAAATTTTATTTTAGTAAAAAGGAAATATTTTTAAAGAATTAGGATAAGAACTGGCTTGTGTCACAGCCTCCTTCATGTGAATCTCTCCTTACCTGTACAGGTTCTCTGATCTGGCATTAGGGTATATCCCTGACCACAGCTGCAGCTGTAGCTGCCCTCTGAGTTAGTGCAGTGGAAGTCACAGCCTCCATTCTCAATGGTGCACTCATCTATGTCTACAATACAATGCAGATAACAAGGAGAAAAAAACATTTACATATGGCACAAGAAGTGGAACTGCAATTAACTCATTATTGTGTCTGGGTCTATATCTGACCAGAAAGTATGTTTGAGAGGACATTAAATGAATATGTAAGAAAATTGAAGATACATGCTAAAACAGCTTTATAATGATGACTTTATAATGGCAGTACTGAAATTTATGATTATTCCCAATTTTAAATAGACCTAAATTATTTAGCCAATTTAGGCAACAAAATTGATTATATTATAAACCTACAATCCTAGCATGGATATAGAGTACTATGCAAATTTCCTCTTAGACGTTTATATAATGACTTCTGCACTATACAGTCATTAAAATATTTTTGATTTCCACACATTACGTTTAAAAAAACAAAAAAAGTTTTTAGTGGAGAAAAACACAATGGAGGCTGTCAGGAATTACCTACAGAACCAGAAGCAAGTGTGACAAAGAGTTAAAGTCTCATGAAGAACTGTGGAAGATTCTCCAAGACGCTCAGAACAACTTACCGGTGAAGTTCCTTATAAAACTGCACAAAATGAACCTGAGACGACCGACCGTTTTTAAAAAGCAAAGGGTTGTTGCACCAAATATTGATTTTTAGACTGTAGTTAATTACTGTCAGCACCATATCTCCCTGCAGTTCTCTCCTGGTCTCCCAGTACCCTGGTGTCTCTGCTTACCCCCAGTATTTAATAAAACAGGTGAGTTTAAAATGATAGTACCGGTTGCATTATGAATGTTGTAGAATAGTTTAATTGGAGTGTATTATTGCAAGAAAACATCCTCGTTTTTCCTCACTTAATGTTAGCATACCTGCGTTTAACACTAATATGGTCAGGAGTCCTTAATAACCATTTAATGCTTTAACTTTTATTGGGGTAAAATAAATGGAAGGACATGATGGGGTGTACTAATTGTATACACCAGATGCTTTTTGATGACCTATATATCTGAAATGTATGTGTTAGAAAATAACAGATGTGTGGCTAGCACTGTTTATGTCTTTAATATCAGTCAGTCAGAAAAACATTTCTACTCTTGTCTGGATAACTATTAGTAGCTTTAAAAATGTTCTACTTGAAATATACAGAACGCATGGCATGTCATTGCATGGCAGCTCTGCGACTGTTGGTGTGTGAGTGTAGGGGTAAATGAGACACAGTGTAAAGCACTTTGGATAAAAGTGTATGCTATATAAGTGCACCATTTATTAGCAAGGCCAGCAGGGGGTGCTCACCCTGAAGTCTGTCTGGGGCCTAATGTTCCAGTATAGTGAGTATAGTTATTTTGCATGTGTCTAAGATTGTTGCACAGTATTGTATGTTTTAATTAGAATAGACTACAATAGAAACAATAATAACTTAGAATAGCTAATAGCTTAATATTAGTAATGTCTATAAATATTATACAAAGTAAAGAATTACATACTGTATGTATATGTTAATTAAAAAAAAAAAACACAAAGCCATTGCTTCCTCCCACACATCAAAATGTTAATACTTCCATAGCTTTCTGCTTCAGTGTAAAACTTTTACCTGTGCACCCTTTTCTGTCTGGGATTGACTGGAATCCAGAAAAACAAGAGCAGTGGTAAGTGCCAGCAACATTCACACACTCCCCGTTGGGGCACAGAGTAGCACTTAGTTCACACTCGTTAACATCTGGAACATACGTGCACCACACACAGACACATATATGGTACATATCACATACTCTACATAGCGTAAACAACGTGGGCAATATATCCTATGTGGTTAAATGAAAGCAGAAAGTTTTCTGAAAACAAACTCTCGATGAGATTTATTCATAGATCAGATCAAAGCACATGACGCATTCAAGAGTCCCTGAATTGTAGTTCATTTGCATTTCTAATAGTTTTAATCAGATAAATCACAGGCTTAAACATTTTCTGACTAGTGTGTGTGTGCGTGTGTGTTTGTTTTATTCTCACCTTCACAAGCCTCCCCGCCCACTGATAACTGATGGCCAGGTGGACACACACATTGGTAACTACCGTCTGTGTTCTCACAGGAGCCTCCGCGACACAGTGCAGGATTCCGCTCACACTCATCAATATCTGTTACACACATTCGTGCACACACACACACACACACACACACATATACACACACACACACACACAGAGGAAACCCATGCAGACATGGGTAGAACACACACACACACACACACACA
>JAOUWY010000011.1:4536210-4547365 GCA_025728095.1 Prietella phreatophila
TAAGTGGGTGCTGGTCCATTTTTGGCTTTGTAGGAAAGTATCAGAGTTTTAAATCTGATGCAGGCAGTTACAGGAAGTCAGTGGAGGGAGCGTAGCAATGGGGTGGTGTGGGAGAACAATGGGGTGGTGTGGAAGAACTGTCAGTGATAATTTTCTTAAAATAGATGATATATATATTGTTTTAAATAAAGAAAGAGGAAACGCAAACAAAGCAGGACTAAGGTCTCAGGTCAAAAATAATTGTAGGTGTCATAATCACGATCAAGCAACATTTCTTATATCGATATCACGAGAAACCAAGAAAAAAAAATGGCCACTTAGGGTTTCCTTACTAATGAGCCCATTTAACTTTCTTTTCTTATTAAAACTGTTCATTTACACAATGACATAAAAATACAAACTGCACTGCAACACTCTCTGTTATTGTGAAGTCTTCCAGAAATTCTTACGGGATATAAATACACTGCGGGGAACAGATGTGACTCCTACATTCAGTTGGTATATTTTTTATAGCTCTCCTTCTCTCTGTCCACTGCTTCTCTGTTTATCTGATTTTGCTCTTCATCACAGCACACATCCATATCGCAGTGGGTGCAGAGGTGCAGGGCCCACTCTAATAGCCACAGAGAGGAAGATAGCTGCACTTCCTGCAGTATTTATGTCAGTCAGCCCCTGCACATGTGCCTCATGGCCTTCTGAAAGATAAGCTCTTTAGTCTCAAGACCATTAATACAGACCTTGAAAAATACTGTATGTGCTCAATTCCAACCATTTCCAATTCAGCACACGCATAAACATTTTTTTCAAAGACTTACTTAGTAATTTCATAGAAAGAGAATGGAATTGTATTACTAGATTAATATAATAGAAAATTATAATTTTTTAAAATATCCAACGTGTAGGTATGTTTAGGTCATGCAAAGGATTTGTGTCATGGTTTCCCCTTGAAGCAGCGTGCTCTAAGCGCGAATGCGCATGCACCTGCTTCTCCATTGTGGACAGCAGTGACATCCTGACACATGTATTTGTTATTGTTTATGTCATGTCTCCTCCCTGTCCTTTCATTGGTTGTCATGTGACGTGTGTCTGTATTGCCATCAGCTGTTAGCGATTACGAGGCTAATCATGTCAGCATATATACCACGTGCCTTGCAACACTCAATGCGGAATATTAGAGTTAGAGTAGCCTTAGATGATTTAGATGTTAGACAGTTTAGATCTGTTTCATAGTTAATGTCACAGTCATAGTCCATATCATAGTTAATGTTTAAATTCGTTAGTTTAGTTCACTGGTTTCTCCGCTACCAGTTCCTCACTGTATGCCACGTTTCATGTTTTGTTTATCGACCCTGTTTTCCGTGACCACGACCTTGATCTCTGCCTTGCCCAAGTGTATGCCTGTTTGCCGATCGTCTGACCTTGCCTGTTTTGGATTACTATTTGGATTTGTCTGCCTGTCTCTTTAAATAAACAACTGTTCATACTGCACTTGCATCCGCCTTATCTTCCCTTACTTCACGGAACGTGACAGACATGACAATTTGTCAAAAGAATGTATTAAAATGTGCAGCACCAGCTGCTGGGAAGACAGAACAATTAGTATTTTAAATCTGAAACTTCATTAGGTTTCTAATTAGACCTTGTTTAGACACTGAGTGCTAATATGTGGAGCGCAAATCCTATTTGTACAGTATACAAGCACACATCTTTATAAACTACTAGATATGCAACAGTTCCAGATGCTTTTTTGTCCACATGCCTTTGGGCAGCTGGAACATCTTGTTTTCGACAAAATTCCTTGAATAGATGAGTTCCTCAGAAGCTGTGCGCTTTCTCGAAACAGTCGCATGTTGGTTAAAAATGGAAATCATTCACGAAACCCATGATGATTAGAAGCTAGAAAACACCTCATCTTGTGATCCTTCTACGCCACACAGTACTCTCCTATCAATAATACACACCGTCTCAGGAGATGCTGTCTTGCCTGCACCTATCTCATTCAAATGCCTTTTGAGGAAGAACAACGATTGCTAAGTGAGCACATAGTTTATATTTTATAGCATTGTATTGTTCACCTATTGCTGCTCAGAATTAAAGTGTGAATTTTCAGTGGAAAATGACTTGCTGTGAGTGAACTAATTACTAATTTGTTTTGAGTTCACATACACTCATTTATGGCTGAATGATGATGATGATGATGATGATGATGATGATGATGATTCTCTTATGTCTCTCCCTTTCAGGTTGGAATGAAGAGATGTTTGGAGTCGTAATTGCCGGTTGAGGTCCAGTCACTCACACTGTATGATTTTCCTCATTGCATTCTATCAAAGCTGAGCATTCTCTACTTGCCTCAACAAGCACCACATAAGACATCTAGTGGAATGTTTTAAATGCTCCAAAATGATGATGGCTGAGAGAAATAAGAAGACTATCTGACTCACTCTTACACATATATGCTCTCATAATCTGTGAATAAATCAGTGCTTTGAAATTGTAATTAATATGTGATGTCAGTAAGATGACTGAGGCTTTGATTTGATGACCCTACAGGTGAGTCTCACACTGCACATCATCTGTCCAGACCAGGGGTGTCCAATCTTATCCGGAAAGGGCCGGTGTGGGTGAAGGTTTTCATTCCAACCAGCAGAAGCCACACCTGAGTCTATTGAAAGCCAAGATCAACTGATTAAACAGGTGGAATCAGTTGTGGATCCTGCTTGGTTGGAATGAAAACCTGCACCCACACCGGCCCTTTCCGGATAAGATTGGGCACCCCTGGTCTAGACAGTCTTAGACAATCCTAGTCACCTTGTATTTCCGAAATTGACAGGGTTTGAGAGTTTGCGCATACAATTTCACACCACATTTCATTAGGAGAGGGTTAGGGTAGTGGGTAGGGTTCAGACATAGCAAACTTCTGGCACTAACCCACACTCACCAAAGCATCGGGTCTTGTCTGCGGTCAGCACGTATCCAGATGGACAGGCACATGAGAAACTACCGACTGAGTTGGTGCATTGTCCTCCTTCACACACATGTGGAATGGTGGCACATTCATCTACATCTGGGGAGAATTGGAGAGGAAAGAGTCCTGAATTGTGATAAGGGCTGTGCAATTCTTAATGAATTTGGAGATCAGAACATGTATATTTAACAATATGTATATTTATTCAATTCTTATATTTGGTAACATATAAATACATAAAATAATGAAACTTTATTCATATTTATTCAAGTACCAAGAGCGCAATGTGTGCTCCTAAATTAAAAAGGAAACAAATGATATTAACAGCTGGTTAAATAATTAGGCATTGTTTAAACAACTGTTAACATCCAATAACCTCATGTGGATTCCAAAAATAAAACATTATATTGCTGTCATTTAATTTTTGAAACATGGGGAAACTAACAACAATTTACAAGCCTTTTATTTTCCCTTCATTTTCATTGCTGGGTCATTTGTGCGAGACTGATGAGCATGTTTATGTCAGATAAACCAGCACAAAGAAGTGTTTTGATAGCATGAGAATGAAAATAAACCTGTTGCTTGCTGGCAGAATTTGGGAGAGTTTGGGGTATTGGCACACACAGCAGACTGGCAGTGGAGCGAATATGAACCCTTGCATTTACCTCTGCCATGTGAACTGTGGTCTCAGCACTGAACTGTTAGCTGGGTAAACTCCAACTAAGCAGCACTCACATGCAGCATTTCCCTAAAGAAGAACACTTCTCAGAAAATAAAGTGTCTAACCACACTGAGTCTGCTTGGAGCTGTTACGTGCAACTTGTAGGCTCCGTTTGGAATTTCTTAAGTTACCAAAAGTGTTGTGGGTATTATGAGGGTATTATGCCACCACAATATTTAAGAAATGGTTTCTTTATTTTTATTTACTTAAATAATGAATACAAAACAATCCAAACTTAATTTCACTCAGTCCAGTTGTGGTGACACTCATGTTCATTTGTAATGACCAAATCATAAATAGAATTGTTTGCGAGGAAGGGGAATTTGACACTACTCAATGAATACTTACTATTCATAAGGGCATATCATTGGTTCTCAGTCTGAGAAAATGTCTAATTAAATAAATAAATAAGTAAATAAATCTCAGCAGCTAATCTTTTTGTGTTACTGTGATTTCATATGCAAACTCACCTTGAGATTACACAAATAAAAATATGATGTATTAAATAAACCTAATGTTTGCATATGTTATCATTTCCTGAGCCAAATAATAAACAAATATAATAACTATAATTAAACTGTAGTTTAATTTAACAATAATGTCAGCTTGTTTTTCACATGTAAATACATTGTTTCTGTTTTGGTGTATTTAATGAAAGAAATTAGCATACATACCATGCTTATTCAGACATGTTCATATTACCTGTATTCATCCTAATAGTAATCATCATAATGCCCTCAATTTAAACAAAACGTCATGGTTGCACTGAATACGGTGCAGAACTATGATATGTTCACACATGATCCACGTTTATGTTTAATGAACACTCACATATAAGTCCTGTCTTGTGTAGGACCCTTTATCTATCTTTTGTCATTTGCTGTTGTCTCCTACTCAGGTTATGGTTAAGCTGTTACCTTGCCTCGCTATCCTGTGTTTATGTTTCATGGTCTTTGAATTTAATGTTTCACTGTAAATAAACTAAATTTGCACTTGCATCCATCTCGAGCTCTGCTCCCTGAAACAAGAATCCCAGTGAAGAACCTATATTTGCTTACCCTCACACTTATTTATGCCGTCATTCAGGCGATGCCCAGCAGGGCACTTGCACTCGAATGAGCCCACTGTGTTGATGCAGTTTCCTCCTTGGCACAGACCTGGCACAGCCTGGCACTCATCAACATCTGTACAAAGAATTAGGGTCAAAGTGTGTAAAAACCCCACTCCACAGTTTCACAGTTAAAAGCATGAAATAAAATAAAAGGCATGTAAAGGACTGTAATGGAAATTAAATCAGTGTGAAAGAGTTGTAGCAATAATGACAAAATAATAGACATTCTGTCCATTCTGAGTTGAAGCTAATTAGCTGATAAAAGTGTTTATATTGTTAACAGCCTGGAAGGAAATGCCCAGAACATGTCTCCTCCAAAGACATTTGTAAAGACATAAAACAAATTGTAGACAGACAGACAGACAGACAGAGTGATGGATGGATGGAAGTAAATATTTTTAAGAAATCAATGCACAAATCTTTCCTTCTAAGTAGTTTTTCCCATACTTATCCCCACTTTTGTCACCTGCCATTTCCCACCCGCTAACCAGTTCGCTGCTATCATATGTCAGCTATCAACCAATAACATCTTTACAAGGAAGTATCACACACTCAAAGGAAAGTTGCTCTCTTTGGCATACATGAGCTCAAGGAGGCCTGCAATTGGTTAGTGTCATTGTGATTGACAGGGGATGCCATGCCTCCCACGTAGAGAGCATGGCCAATTATACTCCCTTGCCTCCTGGGCACAGATGGCTGCGGCGTTGTTAGGATTCAAACTTGTGATCTCTAGTCAACAGAGTGAACTTTTTTTGTGCCACTTGGGAGCTGCTTCTAAGAATTTCTCATAATAGATTTCTCATAAATACTTATTGTAGTACTCAACCTAATTTCTTAGTTTGAATGTATTACATAGCAAATGTAACGTGCTATTAAGTTTTGTTATTTGCTATATATTAATTTATGCCTTGAAGTTTGATGCATCTGGGGTCCAGTTTGTCTTTAACGGTAAGAGATTAATGTTTTCAGTGCAAACTCATTACGATACAAACTGTCAAGAGACAACATTGTGTGAGACAGTAGCACCATTCATGTCCCACCAATATCCGCCTGTAGCCTACAGCCTTCAAATAAGAGTCCCTTGTACAGGAACGTCGGTAGACAGACTGCAAAGAACCTTCCAGCTGTATATCAGTCGATGAGAATGTCAAGGAGTAGCTTAGTTTTAATCTGTCTGCAATGAAATGTAGATACAAATAGAGTCTTATTGCCAAGCAAAAAAGTTACTCTAATCACTAAAAACGGGAGAGACATGAAGTCATTGGGAAAAAAAATCACAGGAAGGATGACTGAAAGATTCTGTGAGGAATTATTGAGAGTTAGACAGTGTCCAGAAATGTGCTATCCAGACATGCTTAACCGATAAATTATAAGTTCAAGTCAGTCGGTTTCTCAGAGCAAAATAACCAGAGTGGCATGATATAGCAGGATCTATAGATCATTACTTAGACGTATTCTGAGCTGCAACGATGGAGCTCACAAAGCAGATTCACTCAGTGAACTTACTACTGTATATCCAGGTGATTTTAGAGGATTCAGTAAAGATAAGGTGATTTAAGTATATTAAATTCACTCAACATGTTGCCTATAATAATAGATTAAAAACAAAGGTATAAACTGGAACTGAAACCCCTTTGCTGTTTGTAGGTTGTTTTTAACCCTTTTGAATGTGATGCAGGTCAAACAAAGTTATTCCAGATGGGACTGTGGTGCCAGTGTTAGTGTTGAGACTTGGCAAAGGAAAAAAGCAACTCAGTGGATGTAGTAGAGCATACGGTAAATTGTTACAGTATGCAGAGCATCCACTTTGAAACCAAAGCCAAGATGTATATGGGGGGTATCAAAGGTCCAGGCTTTTCATTGGAGGCATTAAAAGCATGACAGACACAGATGCAAAACTCACTCATGTCTAAAAGTGTGTTTCTTTCTGGTCTCTGCATGAAGGCAGACACTTTGAAGGCAGATATTAAGACAAATCAAACAATTGTTCTGGATCAGGTGCTGTGTGTGGGATGACTGCAGTGAATACTACCTCTTCATTCCAGCGCAAAAAAGGATCAGACAGAAGCTTAAGCCCCGCTCCAACACGCTACCTATTCCAGTTGTGCACAATCACAGGGCAGTCACAAAGGCTGGCCTGTGCTTCTGCTTCACATGCAGGCTACCACACAGGAATTTTACCTCTCTCAGTTCAAGTGAGGATTTAGAGTTTGACAGAAATATTCTGGGTTCATGTATATTTTAAGGAGGCGCATTTCCATAAAAAGGTGCCATGCTTACTGTTCTCTCTATTCTCAGTTTATGTCTAAAATGGTAATACTACAGTAAATTATTATGCTTCCTGTTTTGAAAAAAAAGATTCTCTTTGTGTGTAGCATGCTGTCGCAGGAAGTAGTGGTGTGAAGTTTTGCATGTTCTCACATGTGTTAATGTGGATTTCCTTTTCTTATCTCCAAAGTAAAACAATTAGGCTGGCAACTCTAAATTTCACCTTAGTATGAATGAATGTATGGTATGTGTGTATGAGTGTGTGTGTGTGTGTGTGTGTGTGTGTGTGTGTGTGTGTGTCAGATTCTCTGCAATGGCCTGTATTCCTTGCTTACCTTGCACAGAATTTCCAAGAGAGATAAAGGATGTGGTTGCTACAGATGATGAATGAATGAATGAATGGATGGATGGATGGATGGATGAATGGACAGTTGAATGAATGACTGAATGAATGAATGGATGGATGAATTAATTAATTAATTAATGGGTGGATGAATGAATGGATGGATGGATGACTGAGTGAATTAATGAATGAATGGATGGGTGGATGGATGCATGAATGAATGAATGGATGGGTAGATCGATGGATGAATAAATAGAAGGATGAATGAATTCATGAATGAATGAATGGGTGGGTGGTTGAATGAATGGATGGATGGATGATGGATGGATGACTGAATTAATTAATGAATGAATGGATGGGTGGGTGGATGCATGAATGAATGAATGAATGAATGGATTAATTTTTTCATCCATGACTGATTTCTAACATTCTATAAGATTGAGATCAGATTAATATTATTAGTCAGCATGATAACAGTATTTCTTGTAATTATTCTTGACATTTTTCAGCTAAGTTGCATGGAATAATATAACAATATGTAAACTTCTAAGATGAAGTGTTGCATGAAAGTTTATGAACCGTTTAGAAGTTTCTGCATAAATATGACCTAAAACATCATCAACATCTTCATACAAGTCATAAAAGTAAACAAAGAGAACCCAATTAAATAAATGAGACAAAAGTATTAGACTTAGCCATTTATTTATTGAGGAAAGTTATCCAATATTACATATCTGTGAGTGGCAAAAGTATGTGAACCTCTAGAATATTCAGTAAATTTGAAGGTGAAATTAGATTCAGGTGTTTTCAATCAATGGGATGACAATCAGGTGTGAGCGAGCATCGTATTTTATTTAAAGAACATGGATCTATCAATAAAGTCTGATCTTCATAGCACGTTTGTGGAAGGGTTTCAGGGCACGAAAGAACGAGATTTCTGAGGACCTCGGTTAAAGAGTTGTTGATGCTCATCAGGCTGGAAAAGTTTACAAAACCATATCTAAAGCGTTTGGATTCCACCAAACCACAGTCATACAGATTGTGTACAAATGGAGGAAATTTAAGACCGTTGTTGTGCTCCCTAGGAGTGGTCGACCAACAAACATCACTCCAAGAGGTCACTAAGGAGCCCAGGGTAACTTCTAAGAAAAGGCCTCTCTCACATTTTCTAATGTTAATGTTCATGAATCCACCATCAGGAGAACACTGAACAACAATAGTGTGCATGGTACTGTTGCAAGGTGAAAGCCACTGTTCTCCAAAAAGAACATTGCTACACATCTGCAATTTGCTAAAGATCATGTGAACAAGCCAGAAGGCTATTGGACCAAAATATAACTTTTTGGTTTAAATGAGTTGGGTTATGTTTGGAGAAAGGAAAACACTGAATTCCAGCATAAGAACCATATCCCATCTGTGAAACATGGTGGTGGTAATATCATGGTATTGGTCTGTTTTGCTGCATCTGGGCCCAGACGACTTGCCATTATTGATGGAACAATACATTCTGAATTATACCAGCAAATTCTAAAGGAATATGTCAGGACATCTGTGCTTGGACTGAATCTCAAGAGAAAGTGGGTCATGCACCAAGCACCCTAAGCACACAAGTCGTTCTAAAAAAGAATGGTTAAAGAAGAATAAAGTTAATGTCCTGGAATGGCCAAAGTCAGAGTCCTGACTTTAATCCAATCGAAATGTTGTGGAAGGAACTAAAGCAAGCAGTTCATGTGATGAAACCCACCAACATCCCAGAGTTGAAGCCGCTCTGTACTGAGGAATAAGCTCAAATTCCTCCAAGCCGATGTGCAGGACTGATCAACAGTTACCGTAATATACACATACTTTTGCCATTCACAGATGTGTAATATTGGATCATATTCCTCAATAACTAAATGACCAAGTATAATATTTTTTGTCTCAATTTTATTATTGGATTCTCTTCATCTAATTTTAGGATTGGTGTGAAAATCTGATGATATTTTAGGTCATATTTATGCAGAAATATAGAACACCCTTAAAGGGTTCACAAACTTTCAAACACCATTGTAAGTGCACAGACTAGAACAGCTGAATGGTAATTGATAACTGTGAGATAAGTGCTGACCTTGGCAGGCTCCGGTGCGGATGCTGGGGATGAAGCCTCTGAGGCAGGGTTGTGGCTGAGCAGGACACTCTTCACACGGGTGACCCCAGGCTCGGCCAACGGTGGCACAACACAGTGTCTTAGTGCACACAATGCCACTCACCTGGCTCTGGCACATCTTATTCACAACCTTGGAAAAGCATGGACCTGTTCGGTAATCTGTGAAGAGTGGATTGGTTTATAGAAGTATCAAGCTAATCTGGAGATATAAACCAAACAGAACAAAATAAATTTTACAAAATCATTTCCCCAAGCAATCAGATGTCATTCAGAACTTAGGAGTAGAAGCCAACATGTGCTACTTGAATACTCCCTGATAATGGTGGAGAAAATACCCAGAGTGTGCAAAGAGCCATCAGCAACATTGATAGAACACATATTATAAAAAAGTTTCGATTTGTTTAACACTTTTCTTGGTCAGTGCATAATTTGCAGACTGCAGACTATGTGTCCATAGTGTGTATGTCTTCAGTATTATTCTAAAAGAGTTGAAAATAGTGAACGTGTGTAGTTTAAATACAGTCTAACTGTACGTAAATATGACCACAGTGTTTTGGTTGCAGTGCTTCCTTTACTTCCATCACTGTTACTCACTAGGTTCAATCTCCAAGGGCTGGTATAAACATACACTATCTCCAGGCTCTTTTTCAGCTGCATGTATTCACATTTACAGATGACTTTTAAGGGGACATACAGCTGCTCTGGGATAATTCAACAGTCCAGGCACTGCCACTATGAGACCACTTTTAAAGTGTTTTATAAACATTTACAGAAAAGCTTGGAAACCAAGACAGGAAGTCACTCAGGAAGAGCCGCAGCTGCCAGAAAGGCTGTTTTCACTACTTAATAAGACTTAGTGGTTATGCAATTTGTGCATTAGTTCGCATGAGGTTCAGTATTAGGGAATGGAAATAAACTATAGACATACATAAGTATTATCTCATTATTTCAATTGAGAACATATTAAAAGTTACAAGCTTTTTCTATTTCCCAGATCTCTATGGTTTTTGGACTGGTTTTACTATCGTATCCACTATTCTCAGAGTAGATATTGATTGCTATATTTGGGATTCTTGATGCCTCAGATCCATTAAGCTCTGTACAAAAATATATTATCGCTTTCACATCCCTAATAGCAAGACGTTCCCTACTGTTGCATTGGAAGTCTGCTAAATATCCATCCATCTCCCAGTGGCTTAACCCTATTACCTCGTATGGCTGAAAAACTGGCTTGCCCGTCTTTGATCTATTCCCGTAAGGACGAAATACCAGCTTGGTCATCTATACCAAATCCCGTAAGGCCGATAAAGCGGCTTTACAGTGTAAACGTTATCCCCGTAAGTCCGGTATACCGGCATTACTCTGCTATGATTCCTTATTTATTTAATTATTATTTTTTGAACCAGAAGGTTGATGACGTCATGACATCATGACGTGATTACGTTATTACGCCGGCATTACGATGAAGCTGAATATTGGTGTAATAGTAGAAGTGAACTAAAAATGCCATCTAAACAGTGGAAAAAAGAAAACATACACAGTTACACAGGCGAGAGCGAGGATTCTAGATAGTGACCGCAGTGAAAGTCCAGGCGATG
>JAOUWY010000011.1:4605953-4616952 GCA_025728095.1 Prietella phreatophila
GGAGGAAACCGGAGTACCCGGAGGAAACCCCCACAGCACGGGGAGAACATGCAAACTCCGCACACACATGGCCACGGTGGGACTCGAACCCCAGACCCTGGAGGTGTGAGGCAAAAGTGCTAACCACTAAGCCACTGTGCGCCCTACTTTTTACAATCAATTAATTATAAAACGGATATTATTTAGACAATTTTATATTTTTATCTTGTTATATTGTTGTTCATAATAGATTGAGGAATACTACGAAAATGAGGTCTAATGTGGAAAAATTTATGATGGGGATGGTACTGAATGACGTCCTGGGTCGCTAACGACCCGAGGTACGAGTTTAAGGTTTAATATACTACATTATTATGTGCAATATGTTAAAGAATAATATAGTATATAATCATAGAATGTAATAAGTAAAAATGCCCAAAATTTAGACAAGCCCATGTTGCAGTGTGCACTGTTACACTGACTGGACATGTGCTTGTGATCATTTTGTAATGGTTAGTATAAAGTAAAATGATTCCATTGGTTGCTTATAAATCTAAATATTTCTGCAAATTGCAATTTTTTATATAAGCCCAACCAATACATATTTGATCATTTATACACTTAAGTATGGGGCTGTCTTGTCAACCTAAACATAAACATGGTTTTTGTGGTAAAATTCTTTTGTTGTTTCCCCCCCCCCTCTGCCTGCTGTACCTTTCTTGTTAGCAATGTTCACACTTCTGGAGTATATGTAAAATACTATGAGAACATGCAAAATGTAACATTTCTAAATCTGTTCTGCAGATGCTCTTTAAGTATGACTTGGTGAAATATGACATGGCAAAAGATGAACCTGTGAGAGATGAGCAGGGTTTCTGTCAGCGGGTTGATAAAGGTGAGACAATGCAAGTTTTGTTTTTGACCAAGCCTTTAAAAAAAGAAAGCAACAGTCATCTTGTAGAACTAGTCTGGACAAAAAAGAAAGTCTCTATGACACTGGAACTGAGAATAGGCTCATGAGCGTCAAAGGGCCATGAAACTGGAAATGTACAATAACATGAAACTTTGTATCATTCACAAATGGGTGCCTGAATTATTCTCTCAATATTGTTATATTCATGTGTACATATTTTATTTAATATTATTAATGATTGAAGTTTTATTGAGCATCTTGCAGTTCTTCTGGAGACTTGGACTTTTACACTTGCTACTTATTTTTGCAGCAAAACCCAGCAGCCTTCATTATGTTTTTTTTTTTTTTTTTTTGCTTTTTTTTTTAAACTAACATACAAACATTTTTCTGTAACGTTTCATTTTGTGCTGGAAAGCTGCAAAATGAATGTTTGGAAATCTAAAATGTTTTTGTATGGACTCAATAACGTAGAAGTCATAAAATCTATAACAAAGTTTGAACAAAAAAGAAAGAATAGGATGCTTAAGATTGTTGCATAGTACTGTATTGTGTCACGCAAAACCAAAGACATAAAAGAAAATGCATCAAATATTTTTAATAAAAACTAAGCTGAAACATGTACAAACATTTACAAAAAGTAGGCGTGAAAGCACAGAGGAGTGCATATGATGACTCACAATGTGGAAATGTTGTGAAGACAAGAAAATAATTGCACAAAATACACAAAAATTGTCTCAACATGCTGTAGTGTTTGAAAGCTAAAGTAATTCTTTGACATTTTTGATGACAAACAACAAATATTCTCTTATGACTCATATAATGATTTTTGATACATGCAATAGAAATGCCTAATTAGGTTTTATGGATTTTGAGATGATCATATCGGCGCCAGGAGGTTGCACGTTCTCCCCATGCTGTGGGGGTTTCCTTCAGTACTCCGTTTTCCTACCCCAGTCCAAAGACATACATGGTCGGCTGATTGGTATGTCCAAAGTACCTGTAGTGTAAGAATGGGTGTGTGAATGTGTATGTGATGGATTGGCACCCCATCCAGGCTGTACCCCGCCTTGTGCCCCATGCTCCCTGGGATAGGCTCCAGGTTCCCCATGACCCAGAAATCTAAGCGGTATAGAAAATGGATGGATGCATATTGGGACCATATCAGTATTGGTTCAGATGCAACATGTTTTTCTAATCCAACCCATTTATAGATTTATGCTGTGGAAACATGTGATCTTGATAGGCCAATACTAATATGACCGATATTGCTATCATTTCTAAAATAGAAAAATGGGATTGTATCATCATTACTAAACCAAGCCCGATCTGCTTGTTCCCAGGTGAGATGGGTTTGCTGTTGTCCCAAGTCACTTCCCAAACTCCATTCTTTGGCTATGCTGGGAGCAAACTGCTATCCGAGAAAAAGCTCATGAGGAATGTGTTTAAGAAAGGAGATGCCTATTTCAACACGGGCGACCTGATGGCCGAGGATCAGGACAATTTCATCAGCTTTAAGGACCGAGTGGGCGACACTTTCAGGTAAGGCAGGAAATGTACTCTTCCTGTCGCAGGGGTCTCCTTCTTTTCATATTCATGGCGATCATTTCTAAACCAGAGTCAGATCACTGGTTCGAGGTCATGATTCACATTGCAAACAACTGCTACACTGTGTTTGAAAGTAAACTTGATCCCACGATTAGGCTCATGGATGAAATTATAATTTGCACTGCATTTCACAGGACTGTGTCAAACCTTAGGGTGCAGATGCCTGCTTAGTCGAGTTGCACTTTGGGTGTGTGTGAGGGAGGGTGTTGGTATTCTATTCAGTTGGTATCTACTCTTCCTTTCAGTTCAATTCAGTGAACGTTTTTGGCATGACCTCTTTCTTTCTTTTTTTCTCTCCCCTCTTTCCCCAGACTTGAAGTTTGTAACCAAAACATGAAACATACTTCAATAATTGTTTTTAATTGTAATTTAACAGTAGATCTGTAGTGTTACAATGGATATAAAAAAAAAGTCTACACATCCAGTTAAACCTGTCCAGGTTTTTATGCCATTAAAGAATGGAACTAAGATAAATCATGTCAGATCTTTGGCCACCTTAATGTGAAATTACAGAGTATACAAATAAAATGAAAAACAATGTGAAAATTTTTTTAGGGAAAAAAGGGGGAAAAAAATAACAAAACGTACAATAACCTAGATGCATAAGTGTGTACACAGCTAAACTAATACCTTTTTGACACACCTGATTAAATTACTTTTCAATTTGGGGTAAGAGTCTATTAGGTTGGCAGATCTTGACCCCTCTTTCTTCCAAAAACATTCTAGAGCCATCAAATTGTGAGGGGAAAAATTGGATTCAGGACTGGGCTCTGGTTAAGTCATTCAAAATCATTGATCTTCTTTTGGTAAAGTAATTCCTTTGTTGATTCGGATGTATGCTTTGGGTCACTGTCATTCTGAAAGGTGAAATTCCTTCTTACTAGCAGACACCTGAAGGTTTTGCACTAAAATCGACTGGTATTTGTAGCTATTCATGATTCCCTCCACCCAGACATGTGAAGAAAATGAGAGATTGTTGTCAAATGCAGAGAGTAATCACTTGTCAGATATTCTTGCGGCTCCTTCAACGTTGCCATAGATCTATTGGCAGCCTCCTTGTTGAAAGGTATCCATCAGGACAGGGGTTTAAAAGAATTTACAAAACATTAGATGTCCCATGGAACACTATAAAGGCCAACATAGAGAGAAATAGAGAAAATGGAGCACCACAGCAACATCAACAAAAACAGGACATCCCTCCGAAATTTATAAAAGGACCAAGTGAGATACCATACAGCAGCAGTGTCAGACGTATGGCCCACGGGCCAAAACTGGCCCGCTAGTGGGTTCAATCTCTTTCAATTTTGAAAGTGAAAAAATGCATAAAAGACATGAACTATAAATTTTTATAAAATGCTATTCCTAAAGTATCCGCTAGGGGCGCACTGTTTTAGTCAGATTAGAAGATGCGGCACAACTCTGGGACTCAGACCGAACAGCAGATGGTAGCAATGCGCTTCTGCTGTTTGTTATTACGGCGCCCCCACACCCTCATTAGCCAAAATGTCTTTGTCTTTGAACTTTTGAACATGAGATTGAATGTGATTGGTTCATTCTGAACACAGCCCCATACCGCTGATTCCTTCTTCAGGGTTGTGGGGACATCTGGCACAAGTCAGGGTACACCCTGGACAGGGTACACCCAATCCATCGCAGGGACATACACACTCATTCATACACTATAGGCAATTTAGACACTTTAGACAATCAACCTACCATGCATGTCTTTGGACTGGGGGAGGAAACCGGAGTCCCCGCAACATGGGGAGAACATGTAAACTCCACACACACAGGGCCCCGGCGGGAATCGAACTGCAGACCCTGGAGGTGTGAGGCAAATGTGCTAACCACTAAGCCACTGTGCGCCCCAGCCCATTTCAATATTTTTCCCTAAACTGTTTCTTGGGGTTTTTTTCCACTTAATTTTTTACAAGTTCTCATTTCACAATCTTGGTTTCATTTGTATTTATTTTATTTTTTTTGCATCACAAAAACCTGCCATTTTAACAGGGGTGTGTAGACTTTTTTTTTTTTTTTTTTAACCTCCATTGTACATGAAACAGGCCTCCAGTTAAAGTTGCATAGACCATGGCTGATCCTTTCAGCATGCACGTGTTATTTTCAGGTGGAAGGGTGAAAATGTGGCCACCACTGAGGTGGCAGAGATTCTTGGACTGCTGGACTTTATTCAGGAAGTCAATGTGTATGGAGTGGAGGTTCCAGGTAATAAAACATGACTTTAAAAAAAAATCATTAATGCATTTTTTTTATCTAAAGAAAATGTGAAGTATGGTGGAGACAATACTGAGATTATAAAAAGATTAGAGCTCAGAGTTCTCACTGCAGAGATTCCAGTTGTGAACAGGGCTTACCTCTTGCCTATGTCTGGCTATGTATGAGGTTATATTTTTTGAATTGATTAAAGCATTTTGGTGTGAAGCAGAAAGCCCTATTCATCTTAGATGGTGGGGGAATGCTGCCACCAAATGGCTAACATGTAGCAATCACCATCTTTGAGATAGCATTCTGGCATCAAACACTTAGATGAAAATCTATCTGATTCAAACACTACACATATTAACCAGACTTAACAGCAGAATCAGCATCATGATAAACTCAATGGCATAATAAACTTGATGTAGTCTATAAGTCAGCTGAAATGTGCATTCGAACAAGACAAAGGATTTTGCTGAATTCTGTAACATTAAAAAGATCTTAAATCTAATATCCTTTTGTGAAGCCAGTGAAATGAACTATGTTCATTCATGGCAACAGAATAGAATAATAAATAGTTGTATAATCATGTTTTACTGCACATGACAACATGTATTTACAATAGGAACCTCAATCTGCTACAATTAGACATCATGCTTACTTTAAAGTGATGTGATGTTTACTTTATCTAATTATTATACTTTACACATTTTAAAGTATTTTATAAACCACATGAATTGTGATCAAGGCCAGATCTACACAGATCGAAGCAATGCTTATAATGCTTTATAATGCTTATAAAACTGTAAAATCAAGTAACTTAATGATGTAGGTTAACACGTTTCTACTTACACCCAATGTGCATATTGTTGACGCACAATGCTGCTGCTGCATTGCCCAGGATGAAAAACTATTAATAGAGACAAAAAAAAATTATATCCTCAAGAGGTTAATAGTCTATCAGTGTTTACTACAGCAGTAATGCTGACGTAAGGAGTACTAACCATGTGTTCGTCTCACTATATAGAATAAATGAATGAAGAAATGTTCTGTCGCAGGCCATGAGGGTCGACCTGGCATGGCGTCACTGATCATTAGGCCCGACTGCGTGTTTGACGGAAAGAAGCTGTTTGAGAACATCATGGATCACCTACCAGCCTATGCCCGCCCTCTATTCATCAGAATACAGGTAAGATTAAGCCCTTGGTGGATTTCTGCGTGAATTGTACTAAAGTGCTGAACAACATAATGCCGTAAATACAGAATATTTGTTTTGCATGTTCTAGAGGAAGGACCTTATGGCTTAAATGACTTTTTCTGTGACATGCCTGCCCCGTGCTGTTGATAGCACAATACATTCAGTGCTTTTCTGCACTGAGAAATTAAAGGAATAGAGAAATTGAAGGAGTACTCCAGCAGTTTTCAACCTATAGCATCTGTAGGTCATGTGTGATTATTGTATAATTTTCTCCTCAGAAATAGGACTACTTTCTTCATTGGGAAGAGTATTTGTTTAGGCATTACTAAGTTGTATGTAGTTGGTTGGGTCTGACTGCACATGATTTTGATTCTACAAAATCTTGGGAAAGCACATATAACTGTTTTATTGCTTCAGTGTTTGAAAGTTGGATGCATTTACATAGGAATATTTTAGTTAAACAAATCTCTCTAAAGGATTACGTGTTGGTTTTGTGTTATATAGTCACATATTTGAACTCTTTCTTGCAGTACACTGCATTCCATTTCACTGGTGGATGGAAATGGACTTATCTGACATTTTCAAACAGTATAACCAAATGATTGATTATATCGCTGCAAGTCTGTTATAAGATTAGTGAGGACACTGTTGGGTTTCTGTGCGTAGAGTATCGTGACTGTGTTTTATCTGCTGGTGAGCAGGGCCATGGGAAATGGGAGGAGTGTGAGCCCCTCCAGGGCAAACAATTTGTTCCTCTCCACAGAAACATTGGACCAGAGATAAAACAGACAGCACAATTAAAGCTTTTTTGATACCAAAACACCATATACAACTGCCACAATAAAATAATAAACCGTGTTTATAATATTTACTTAAACCTTTTAGGATGGGTATAAAGAAATTCTGCAAATTCTTAAGCCCTTATTGTCTACTTGCATATGAGTCATTAGTCACTATTGTGGACTGTGACAACCCGAATAAATTTAATGCTAATGATCCAATTTTACACATCTGTGAGTGGCAAAAGTATGTGAAACTCTAGGATTAGCAGTTAATTTGAAGGTGAAATTAGAGTCAGTTGTTTTCAATCAGTGGGATGACAATCGGGTGTGAGTGAATACTCCTGTTTTTATTCAAGAACATTGATCTATCAAAGTCTGATCTTCAAAACACATGTTTGTGGGTGTGTATCATGGCACGAACAAAGGAGATTTCTTAGGATCTCAGAAAAAGAGTTGTTGACGCTCAGGAGGCTGGAAAAGGTTACAAGACCATCTCTAAACAGTTTGGACCAATCCAATACCAATCCACAGTCAGACAGATTGTGTACAAATGGAGGAAATTTAAGACCATTGTTACCCTCCGAAGGAGTGAACGACCAACAAAGATCACTCCAGGAGCAAGACATGTAATAGTCCGCGAGGTCACAAAGGAACCCAGGGTAATTTCTAAGCAATTACAGGCCTCTCACATGGCTAATGTTAATGTTGATGAGTCCACCATCAGGAGAACTCTGAACAATAAAAAGAACATTGCTGCTCGTCTGCATTTGCTAAAGATCAGGTGGACAAACCAGAAGGCTAAATGGAAAAATGTTTTATGGATGGATGAGACTAAAATAGAATGTTTTGGTTTAAATGAGAAGTGTTCTGTTCGGAGAAACGAAAACACTGCGGTCGAGCTTATGAACCTCATCCCATCTGTGAAACATGCTGGTGTCAGGACATCTGTCAATAAACAGCATCTCAAGAGAAAGTGTGTCATGCAGTAAGACAACAATCCTAAGCACACAAATCGTTCTCCCAAAGAATGGTTTAAAGAATAAAGTTAAATGTTTTTGAATGGCCAAGTCAAAGTCCTGACCTTAATCCAATAGAAATGCTGTGGAAAGACCTGAAGCAAGCAGGTCATTGAGGAAACTCAACATGCCAGAGTTGAAGCTGTCTGTACTGAGGAATGGGCTGAAAGCCGATGTGCAGGACTGATCAACAGCTATAGAAACGTTTAGTTGCAGTTATTTCTGCACAAGGGGGTCACACCAGATACTGAAATCAGTTTCACATACTTTTGCCACTCACAGATATGTTATATTGGATCATTTTAATAGATAAACGACCAAATATAACCCAAATATAATGTTTTCATCTTATTTGTTTAATTGGGTTCTCTAGGTCTGCTTTTAGGACTTGTGTGAAAACCTGATAATATTTTAGGTCACGTATATGCAGAAGAAAACCCTTCAATCTTTCAAGCACCACTGTATGTGTGAAATGCTTGTTTCCCCACTCAAAATCTGAGAAAAAGAAGAAATGTTTTGGAGCTACTGTCAGGTATTTTGTGTGGTTTTTGAGATTTTGTTTAGCTGGAAATTTTGCTGAAACCTATCAACCCTGGTAAATGATATTACCTTGAAGACAGTTGAACTTGTGTTTGAACCCACTCAAAATGAGCTGCTAGTCTGTATGCTGGATGACTGTATGTTGTTGGGTCTAATACAATGTCTAATACAGAATTTATCTAAACATTCACTAGATGGTAGTCTACAGCCACTTACTTTGGTTGGAGGCTATGTTATTAATGCCTGCCTGCCCCATCAAAATCTCCGGCCACAAGCTGCTGCTGATATTGCAGACACTTTTTTATCAAGGGCAATCACAAAAATACTGGTCTGCTTGGACGAGCATTTTTTGTTATTATCTTATGCAGGTGTAGGTCAGGCGAAAGAAACACAGTCTGAAATGCTACCTAGCTAAGGCACTGTGAGAAACAGGAATCAGTGATACTGCACATGACTAGTGATGGTTGGTCATGATATTGAGTGTAAGGGCTAAAAAATTGTACTACCAATCAAAAAAAACAAACAAACAAAAAAAATCAATGGAGGCCCAAATAAAAAAAATGCATTAACATATACAACCAGTAACACAGTTACTATCATGAAACCATAGTGATTCACCCTTGTAGCATGGCACCTCATCATAGGAATAAAACTGTTACTGTGTACACATAACAGTACCTATGCTATAAAGACTTTTTTTTCCCCCATTAGTGCTACTAGTCCATAATCATGGCGTGTCTCTTCCAAACAGCAATCATGGTAAAACGTTGTTTGTGTAAATGCATCTGCAATTTGTTTCTTCGTGTAATTTGACTGGATGGTGTGTGAATAGTCTATCTACTTCTAGTTTCTCTCCTAAAGGCATTAAAAAAAATCAGTGATTAAGAAAGTAATCCACTTTTGTTCATATTTATTACACCTGCTATTCCACTCAACATGCACTTTTCCAATCACTGTGAATGATATGTTATGGATTTGTCAGTTAAGCAGGGCTAAATAAATTGAATAAGTATTTTATTTTCTTCAAAAATATATATGATTAGTGTACCTATTGAAGTGACTAGATGGAGATTATGATGTAAAACACTGCAGTATTCATTTAATATCTCTGTATTCTGTTTACAATGATATCAAGGTAACTCATTATCCTAAATGATTTCTTGGAAAATGATTGCCCTGGAAAGGACATGAAGCACTGTATGACATAATGTTCTCTTATTCCACTGTTTGTTAGGAGTCTATGGAGATGACTGGAACATTCAAGCAGCTAAAGTTCTGTCTGGTGAAGAGCGGCTTCAACCCTGCTACCATCTCTGACCCACTCTACTTCTTAGACTATACAGAGAAATGCTACATTCCCCTCAGAGATTCCATCTATGACAGCATAGTATCGGGAGAGCGAAAGCTCTAAAGGCTCCATTATACTGACAAACCAAATGGACAGGCTGTTCTGAAGGAAGATGCACCTGAATGCACCCAGTTCTTTTGTATTGTCGTGTATTTGATTGGGCGTGAGAGCAATCCTGAATGACTTGACTAATGTTGAATAATGAATTGCGTCCTCCTTTGTCAACATTTCACAGAGACAGTACTGGTTAATAATGAATTAGAGCGTTTTAATGACTTGAGTGGCCTTTTGCAGAGATGGAGCTGAATAAGAGGCCAGATTCTCACCAATGCCCACCTGGTATCAGGTTCTGGTGCCTGCTCTGTCTGTCTGGCACAGTTTAAAAGGCCAGGTGACTCTTAGCCTTAATAACACCCCTACTTCATCCTTCATCATCACCTCCTCGACTCTCTGTGCTCTGCTGCATTCCTCCTCGTCAGTGGAGATCAATACAGGAAATGAACACGGCTGCTGCCGTCACCATGAAATTAGATTTCACTTTAGATCTAAAACATTGCTATATTTAAAACTGCAGTCTGCAATTACATACCTCTCTAGAGATTGACATGGACAAATGTTTATCATTAGAAACACGTTCTTTCATATGCATCACAGCCATCACGAACAGTTGTGTAGATTTTTTGTATTCCATCTTTTATAATCATTTTAGTAGTAGTCATCTATAGCTCTGTTCGGGAAAATCTTTAGACCAGGATGTCTTTAATGCTTCTTCCAATTGTATTACAAATGTTTCACTTTTTTTTTCTTTTCTATCTTTGAATTCACATTTATTAACATGATGGTTTAACAGGTCTCAGTATTGTGGCAACTGTGAACACGGGACCAATGAAGGAATTTTAGTTTGTAAAGCCATAGATGTATAAAGTAGATGCACAGAGTTATTCACAGCAATGAAACATGTTCCAGTGGTTACTTTCTGCACTACTTTCGAGGGTCTAAACAACACCTTTTGTTGTTGTTTTGCCTTCGCACTGTGCCACTTGAAATGAAATATGAAACAGGAGTGGGTATTGGAGCTTTTCTCTAAGTTTAAAGAGCTACTTCAAAAGTCAAAGCAGGGATAAATCAAGTATTTTGGCATGCACTGCATCACTGTGCAAATGAATAAACAGACACAGTTACAAGTCCAATCTTGTAAATTGATTCTATGGTCTAAAGTGCCTTGCATATGTATTCACCCCCTCAGACTTCTCCACATTTTGTTATGTTGCAACCTGGAACTGAATTGAACTGAATTGTTTTTTTTTAATCAAAACAAGTGGTATAATATTCTGGATAGGTATGAGTTAGGGTTTGATATTTTATATATATATATATATATATATATATAAACACACACACACA
>JAOUWY010000011.1:4628982-4638982 GCA_025728095.1 Prietella phreatophila
GAACAGCGAGTTGTCTCTGAGTGATTCGTTCATTTTGAATGAATCTTTAATATGACTCGGGAACAGCGAGTTGTCTCAGAGAGTGATTAGTTCATTTTTGTCCACGCATGCACTATAAAATCCCTATAGGTTCTGTACAGGAAACAGAAATGATTAGTTCAGCTCTCGAGTCTTCAGGTTCGAGCTGTTCGTTCTTCAGGTGACCGCCCCATAGCCAAGGGACCATACAGTAATGATTAGTTCAGTTCTTGAGTCCTCGGGTTCGAGTCGTTCGTTCATCACGTCACATCCCCACTGCATTCAGCCTATGGGGTGGTCATGTGATGGACGAACGACTCAAACCCGAGCACTCGAGAGGTGTATCAATGAGTTCTGTTTCCCAGGAACATGCGTGACAAATGTGACGTGACAAATGAAAGAACGACTCAGATCAGGAAGGGGAGATGAACTAACAGACTGCATAGCATGAAGACCCAGCTAAGCTGTTAATCACTTCTGTTTCTCATAATTCAGCCTCTGTTGCATTAGCCTATAGTATATTTTATATTTTATTAAGTACTAGATGTGTTGGGAAATTTAATATATAACATTTAAATTAGTTTCTGCTGAAATGAACAAAGTGACTCGAGAAAGTGGCGTTTGTTTTGTTGAACGAGATTCAAAGATCCGAGTCAGTAAAATAATCCAAACTTCCCGACACCATTTTGAAGGGTGTTTTTTTTTTTTGCGGCATACTGATAGCAAAGTTGTGACGTCATTATATGATCATGCACCGTACACTCCTGGGTAAAAAAACAAAACAAAAAAGAGGGTCAAGCCCCAAAATATTAAGGTTTTAATGGTCTTAACAACAACTCATTAGTCAGAAGATTAGCATGAATGAAGCAAATGGATTGAAGTAACTTAGCATGAGAGAGGTTTTCCCTTTGAGTTCTTGTTATGTTTATGCCTTATGGGTAAACTTAGACAGCTTGTTATTTCTTTTTTTTTTTTTTTTTTTAACTTTATTTGAATTTTGTAAACCCAGACATGTTAGTTTGAATTTTACATCAAACATTTGAATCATTACCATGATTTTACCTTATAAATGTGAAGACTATATAACTGAATTTCCATGTTTCTAACTTTTTCCCAAACTGTTCGAGGCAGCTACAGAAAATGAGTGAAATGGCGGCTCAGGAGGTCTCAGGAGTGCATTTGTTTAATTCTTGCTGAATTCTGACCAATAATTAGTTTTTAAGACCATTAAAAGCTTGATATTTTGACTAACCCCCCACCCCCATCTCACACACACTCACACACACTTTTTTTTTTTCATCCAGGAATGTAGTATGGAAGCAAAAAAAAGGGCCGTAAAGATTTGAATGTTGAAAACTGGTGAATTCTTAATAATGATATGTAAACCAGATTGAAATACATTACATCGTAAACCGCACATCTGTAAACTGCAACTGAATTATTCAATCTGAATTTGTGAACGCTGGAAAAAAAAGGATTGTTGTCTTGTCCAGGATGTGTTCCCATCTCAGTGTTCCCAGGATGAGCTTTAGAGTCACCATGACCCTGAACCATTAGTTATTGCAGATTTTCAGATGTTCGAATATGAAACTCAAATAAATCTCAAGGAGGTTTATTCAGAACAAATGAATACAGATGTGCGTTTTTCGCAGTAATGTGTTTCAGTGCTTTGAAAGCAATTCAGTGGCTTTTTTTCTTTCAAATTGTTGTCTCTTTTTATTTGCGTTCCATAAATTTGATGAACTAGCTTACAAACATAAATCATTTTTTTCAGTGGGATTAAAACACTTCTTTGTGCACTCGTAGGGAATAAAAAGATTCAGAAATGGTTGTATTTAAGAGAAAAAAGATTTTCGTTGTTTTCTAAAGCGGCTCTACTTGTAATCTTTTGTGAAAAGGAAAACCTGTGTTATAGGGTTTATACTTTATGGGCTTCTTCCGAGGGATAAAATAGAGTGCAAGACTGGTGCTAGACTGAATCTTTATTCTTTTATTTTAATTTTTTGAATGTATAGCCTGATATACTGATCAAGAACTTCCTAAAACAACTGGCCGTTTTCTCGTTGTAATTCCCATTGGCCAGACAAACACTTGACGTAAACAAGCTTGTTTGCATCGCTCAAGCCGAAGATGATGTAATAGGGAACATGCAAATTGGGACATGTAATCCTTAGAGACTTCCACCTTTTGCATTACATCTGTTTCTATGCAAATACTCCATGCATGAAAGGAAAGGAACATGTCTAAAAAATGAAACCCAAACTATTAGATGTACTGAAGTAGGAATCATCTAGTATTTTCAGATTAACTCAAAGTGAGGTGCTTTTTGTTTACTGGGTTATATTCTGCACTCTTTGAGTCTGGCTTAAGTCACAGCTTCGTGTTAATCCTTCAAGTGCACTTAACAGATTGTCTTAAAATGACCTTATTCATTAGGTCTATACCACAGTTTCTTTTTCAGCTTTAGAAAACTAAGCCTTGTTTCTAAGACTGTCTGATCATCTTTATTTATTTATTTTTTAAAAACTGCTTAAAGCAGATCAGGTTTATTGCATCTTTGTATGATACAGTAGAGATAGAACTCAGAGTTGATTACCGTACACTCCTATACTTTGGTAATAACTGAGATGGAAAAGAAAGTATAGAAAATTGTGCACTTTATCAGGTAGAAACAGCACTAAAGGTGAATTGTTTGTTCTTCCTTTACTATAGATCTCTACACTGGGCAACCTTTCTCCAGCCTCCACCATTTTCTTCTGCTGCGACATGCAGGAACGATTCAGGCCTGCCATCAAGTACTTTGGTGACATCATCAGCGTAGGCCAGAGACTGGTAAAGATTTTATCTCTCAGTCTTTCCTTAGCTATAAATTGTTAACTGTTATGCAATTTTTTTTGGCATATTTAGTATTTTATAAATGTCACTGATATTGTACAGACTTGACTTTTGACAGAGACGGTCAGGACAGGCGACGAGTGTTTCTGATCTTCAAATATTTCTTGTTTTCGGACATTTTTATTGCCTTGATGCACTTGTGTGACCTTCATTCACTGACAATTTATCACCGTGTTCAACTTGGCTGTGAGATTGTCTGTATATATTTCTTTTTCCAATTTTCCTGAAGATCTGGAGTTTTGTCTTCATTCGGTTATAAATTAAGGTCATGCCAGTTGTTAAAATACAGGCTTAGCGATATTGATATACTAAAAAAATTTAAAAAAAAGGAGAATATAATCTTAATCAGTTTCAAATAGGAGCATTTTCACATAATCTAATTAGACATATCTGGTTTCTTGCATTGATTTCACAGATATGTTCCTATTGTAATTAATTGTAATGATTAAAGTGCACCTTCTGAGCCCTCATCCTTCATATGCACAAATATTTTAAGTGGCTGAGCTGCCAGACTGGCACAGCAGAGAGGAGTGAAGAGGAAGATGACAAGGTTTGGAAAAGTAAAAAAAGATTAAAAGGCAATCTTCAGTAAACAAGGGTTTCAAAAAATATTTATTGACTTGTGCACCATTTTGGTAAAAATAAATAAATAAATATATACTCATCTAGATCAAAAAAAGTATGGATATATTATTAACAGATTAGACTTGGGACATTATAGTTCCAAATTCCTGTTTTTAAACATTTTCATGATAATGATATTTTAAGAAATATAATAATAAGTAATATAAACCCTAAAAATTCAAGAAAGTTATAAAACTAAAGTTTTTTTGAAAAAATCTGAAATTTAAGAATGAAAAAGCTAACCAATAAATAAATAAAAACCCTAAACATGACCATTATGATTGTTAAAAAAAAAATAAAATAAATAAATATATATATATATGGAAAGTTAAAAACAACAATAACAAAAAAGCTAGGCATGGAAATTTAATAATCTTAAATAAAAAAAAAAAACTAAACATGGAAACATAAGTGTCTCACAAGGTCTTGATTTTTCTTTTTTTAAATAAGGAAATGGAAGAACCATTTAAATGACTTTTTTCCAGTATGGAAATTCATTTTTAAAATGTACCAAAAGTTTCTACAAAATGTCTTCCAAAATTTTTCATTCTTGGTTTATATATAGAATGGCCTTTAAGAAATCCTTTCACAAAAGAAGAACGTTCTGAAATCATTATCAGAGCTGCATCGGGAATCTGTCGCAAGATTGCGATAGACTTTAATAGGAAACATGGCAAGCACATCTAACACAAACGACACTGTTGCCAAGCTTACTAACAAATTCGAAAGGACCTGAAGTGTTGCGGACCAACTGACCACTGACGAAGGCACAACCGACGTGGTGTTGGCAAATGCACTCTCCTATGTATGGAGACTTTTTTTTTAGAACACCCTGTATTATCTGTATTATAGACATTATGTTAAGGGTCCCTGTCACATTGCTTGTTGTCTTTGCACCTAAACTTGACTATAAGGAGGATTCACAAGCATGTCAGAAAGATAGCCTAGTTCAATAAGACACTGTGAAACTGAATACAGGGTTTCAAGGAAGATAATATTGTGTTTTAGCTCCAGGGTGCTCGTATTTTGGGGATCCCTGTCATCGTGTCCGAGCAGTACCCTAAAGGCCTGGGGAGCACTGTACAGGAGATGGATCTGACCGGTGCAAAGTTGGTCTTCCCTAAAACTAAGTTCTCTATGGTACTACCGGAGGTGGAAGCTGTGCTGGCTGAGACTCCAGGAGCACGAAGCATTGTGCTTTTCGGGGTGGAGGTTGGTGACACTAATGATTTTCATGCTCTGTTTCTCTCTCACTGAATCTGATCTGTTTTATTGGCCAATTTCATGTCTAAGGACTTTAAGATGAAGAGAAACACTAGAGAAATTATTATACTACTGTTTTATCATTTGATGTACAATGTGCAGTATGTGGATTATCTACATTTTGGACATTGTATTAAGCATTGTAATAACCAAATATGCAGAATACAGCATTTGCAGAGATGATCATAATTAGTAAAAGTCTGATGATGATGATAATAATAATAATAATAGGCGTTCATTGTTTATCCCTGTATATTATTATATTCTCAGTTCAGCAGAAATATTTGAATGGTTATGTAAGTAAAATCTATGTACTGAAATGATTATTATTTTTTTTTTTTCTAAAAGCGTTTTTGATTGTATTGTCCTATAGACACTGCCATCTAGTTTTTTTGCATTTCATGCATGTAAACATTTCTATTTTGTTTTTATTTGTTAATAGACAGTAATAACTGCTTGCCAGTCACTGTAAATAAAGCCTTGTGTCTATAGACTCATGTGTGCATCCAGCAAACAGCGCTGGACCTGATTGGGAAGGGGTTTGAGGTGCACATTGTAGCAGACGCAACCTCCTCCAGAAGCATGATGGACAGAATGTTTGCACTAGAGGTAATACGAATATAGATATGAAAAATATGTAAGACTAGTATGAATCTTTATGCCACATTCATAATTTTACCGTTTTATAACACGCCCTTGCAAATCTGTCTACATTACCGGTCAACACATGTGACTGTTTCACAGTAGCTCTCTTGGCCATACACACAGCACATATCAATGATGCAAAGACATCAGTACATCGGTGGCAGCGAAGTAAATACAATTAATATCTATAATAAATAAATGTACTGTAACATATATTACAAAAATCTATGTATAAAATAATTTAATGCACTGTAGAAATAGGAAAAGTAAAAAAGGGTGCATCAGGTGCTTAGTGAGCTGAATGGTTCTGTATTCAAGACCTTTAAGACACTTGTCTATTAATGAGCTTGCTGGCCTTTTGAGAAGAAACTGTCTCTGGTTGTTTTGACACTCAGTGATTTGTAGCATCTGCCAGAAGGAAGACGTTCAGATGTGGAGTGTAGAGGATGTAAGATGCCTGTGATGATTTCGATTGCCTGTTTCCTGATTCTGGAACAGTACAGGCAATAATCATTTATGCAGTCCTGACAATCTTCTATGGCCTGATTCAGTCCTGATGGGTGGCTGAGCCAGACTAGACAGTGATGATATACAGAAGTCAGACTCGTGTGTGCTTCTTTAATTGTCACAGGAAATTCATCCTCTGAAGTGCCTATTTTGAGACCGACACTATATTAGTCTTCATGTCCTGCCTGATAGTGGTTCCCAGAAACCTAAACGATTCTCCGGTTAACACAGTGATGTTTTAAAATAATAATTGGTTGGTTGGTCCTTGGAATTCTTTGGCCATTGTTTTTAAGTGTGTTCAGCTCCAGTTTGCTATGCCTGCTCTGGAGGTTTAGCCCTTCTGTGTGCAGACTCATTGTCATCAGTAATTCAGTACTGTCAGACATAAGAGAACGCAGATTTCACTATTGGCACCTAAAAATAAAAGAGCACATGCTTCTTTATTCAGTCACGAGCTTCCATCTATGTTCATTGTTACGTTAATGAGAAATCCAAAGTAAAATACACTGGGGGGGGGGAAAAAGTTAATTGCATTTATTTAATTTAAATTTGTGTATATCGGTTGTACGAGAATTAATTGAGTCGCACTAAGACAATTGGTTTTTGTACAGCCAACATGATTTGAGCAGGTATTTTCACAGCCGGGAATAAAACAAAGGTCTGTGCAGTCATCCATGCTCAGGATCAAACCCAGGACCGTGGCAGTATGAGGCTGTGATGTTAACCAGTATGATATATCATATATCATACCTGAGTTAACCAACTTAATTTAAAGATAGTCATTTCTTCCTGTCCAACATCCTCACCTGCTTACAGTACATCCGGAAAGTATTCACAGCGCTTCACTTTTCCTACATTTTGTTATGTTACAGCCTTATTCCAAAATGGATTAAATTCATTATTTTTCTCAAAATTCTACAAACAATACCCCATAATGACAATGTGAAAGAAGTTTGTTTGAAATCTTTGCAAATTTATTACAAAAAACAAACCAAAAAAAGCACATGTGCATTCACAATACTTTGCTCAATACTTAATACATACTAATGTATGTATATACATAATACATAATGTATACATAATAATTTCACAAATTCCCTTTCTTCAGTGCAGTGGAGACAGCAAATATTGGACTCAACTTCCCAGAATTCAGTGCAACAATATGATACATGAGTCATGGCAGAGACTTGGTTATGAGATAACAAGAACAAAACGTGGCGGTGAAATTTAGCATGAAAGTTGAAGCTTTGGAAGCTGATCTGTTTGAGCAAAGTGCACAGATGAGGAGAGACTAAAGTATTAAAGCACTGCTGCACTAGTCTTTTCATGAAGCAAGGGCTGATTACTACTGGCAACACTGTCAGCAGGTAGTCGGATATCATTGAGGGTAATCTCTAGACGTTTAACCTCCAGAATCCTTCCATCCATCCATCCATTTTCCATACCGCCTGCCCTACACAGGATCGCGGGAAGACTGGAGTCTATCCCAGGGATCTCGGTGCACAAGGTGGGGGACAACGTGGATAGCTGCCAACTCAGGGCACAGTTGCGCGCATACACACACACACTATGCACAATGCCAAAATGCCAGTCAGCTTTTGCACTCGGGGTGGAAACTGGAGTACCCGGAGGAAACCCCCAAAGCATGGGAAGAACATGCAAGCTCCACGCATACATGGCAGACTAGGGATTCAAACCCCACACCCCAGAGGTGCAAGGCAAAAGTGCTGACTCCTAAGCCCTCCCTGAGAGTCTTATTACAAAATCAATCTAGGACGCCATTGAAGCCATTGATCACATGTTAATTGTAAAGGTTAATATACAAGTGTTCAGGGTGAATTTTTCCTTTAATGCACAGAGAGCAGTCAATGATGGGACTGTAGTGGTTTTAGCATCTTATAGTCTCAGCATGTGCAGTAATGGAGGCTGTAGGCTTCGCAATTTGTAATCTAATCACCCAATCTGTTCCACTATACATGACCATGGCAGAAATATTGCCTCCACTATTCTTCCGAAACAACCGTATCTTTGACTTTCTCATTTCCCAAGCACTCTGGTCAAGGATAATCTTGTCATTCTTGTATAAATGTGGTTTTACCCTGCAAGCAGTTGGCAGGACATTGTATCCTGGACACTTGGTTGTGGTTTATGCTCTGTCCTCTAAAGTTTTCAGAGCAGACTTTTTTGTTTATTGGGGTTTGTGGCGCGTCTTGGCCGACGTCATAAATCTTTTGGGCTGCTGCATTCGGGCTTGCCGTCCAAAAACAGCATTTTGTAATGCGAATCTTCTATAATATATTTGCTGCCAGGTTGGCACTACTGAGCTTGGCAGTGATCAATACTTGAGGTTCTTGCCAGGGATCTTGGCTATTTCTCTGCGTTTTATCACCATAATGAATGTGAGCGTTACATCTGATGTAATTTCACTGCAGTAGAAATGCAGCCTTATTGGGAAACTTAAGTTTCACTTATTGGTTTCTTTTTATATCTTTCGAGTAATAAAGTGTTCATGGTATTTTAATTGCTGTTTGTATTTGGAACAATATTGATTTTAATCTCGCTGAAATTTCTTTTTCTGTGAAATAAAAATAATAAATCAAGCCTTAAGGCTGGGTTACGACTGGAAAACTTTTTTTTTTTTTAACAAAAAAACACCCGCACTATGTTTTCAATGCTCATAAAGAATTTATTTTGATTAAAACCATCATTGCCTGAAGGATTTATGAGAACACCACTCTGTTTGGGTAATAAAAGCTGCTCTGTCTCACAGCGGCTCGCACGTACCGGCGGCATCATCACCACCAGCGAGTCGATCCTCCTGCAACTCATGGCAGATAAAGAGCATCCGAAGTTCAAAGAAATCCAGAACATCATTAAGGCCAGTGCTCCTGAGTCAGGCCTGCTCTCCAAGGTCTGAGTGGCGTGAGGCACTAACCTTACCTTCACTGTTGGCTTCATTTCATGTCTTTTAGAGATTTTGCAGAAATGCTTCCGCTGTGATGGGTGTTTTCACTTTCAAGTTGTAAACTTACCTCATATATTTGAAACTGTTCCAAAGTGTAGTGTTTGCAGACAGTGGTGGATTACTCAGCATTTACTCTTAGATGTACCGTGCAACCGAACTGGTTAATCCTAGATACGTATTCACTGTTTAATGGATTTCTTGCTTCGTGAACTGAACAAAATCTACAAAACTGACGCAGCGAGTTCAATGAATGAATTTATTTTAGTGTAACGTTGTGCTGTTGGATGTGAGGACACCACTGAAAGTTTGAATGTAGCATAGCAACTCTGACAACCATAACAGCCTGGAAGTGTGTCTGTAATTTCTGTTCAAGTCTATAACTGTTTTCTTTCTGATCTTTTAAGAACCACCTGAATTCTTGTACCTTCAAAATACCTTAAATTAAAAGTGTATGGAAAATGGGGTAACAGTTGAGATTTAGATTTAATACACAATAATCTAACCCTGTTTATAAATAAATGTGCAGTAGAAGGTCACAGGCATTAGACTAACTTCGATGACTGAACAGACGGACTAATTAGGAGATTAATGAGCCCTGGGAGAATGAGGACTTGCACTGCTTTTAGTGTCTTTACTGAATTATTAACTTCTGATATGTTTAGTACTACAGTCCGCTCTGAAAATATCGGAAGGCCAATTCTATTGTTTTCGTTATACACTGAAGACATTTGGATTTGAGATCAAAAAATGAACGAGACTAGAATTTCTGTTTTCATTTCCTGATATTTGCATCTAGATGTATTAAACAGCTTAGAACATGACACCTTTTGTGGAACATGTGACTGAAAGGTGTTTCTTGCTGCCCAGGCATGCCCTGTTAAATTTATTGTTTCAAGAATGAATAGCTCTGAAGGTCTACTCTTGAATTGAGCAGTACAGTAGGTTTTGCCTGTGAAGACTGCAATTGTTTTTAAATAGGACTAAACCAACATGAAGACTGGAGAGCTGTCTTTGGGAGAAAAGCAATCCATTTTGAAGCTGAGAAAAGGGGGAAATCTATCAGAGCCACTGCACACTGATCTA
>JAOUWY010000011.1:4646548-4659919 GCA_025728095.1 Prietella phreatophila
AATAATACAATGCTTTACAATAAAATAGCAGACATTATAACCAATAATTAACTTGTAATAAATGTATGTATATTGTGTCAGGTTTGCACATGGTTTCTGGTCACTTGGTGGTGCTATTATTCCTTATAGTAGTGTCACTACTGTATATTGTGTTTCTTTAAATAAGGCCTTACGCAAACTCTTGTTTAAACTCATGCAATATTTACATAACACAATAGCAAATCCTCAATCAGGCCTAACAGTAATAACAGTCCTAAGAGCAATAGAATAAACAGTAATAGCTTGTGCTTACAGACAAAAGACCTCACTAATCTGCTGAACCATGGGGTAAATTAAAAATCTGTCTTCTTGCTTTCATTTTCGAAATCAGTCTTTTTTTTGTGTCACCACAATTGGCACAGTGATAACTATCACAACTGCGCAAACTGACAGAATGACTGAAGTCAGTATTCTGCATATTTTGTGCCTTTTAAGTTCTGCTTCCTTCTTTTTCAGCAGGGAGTCAAAGCCTGGGGTGTAGAGATCCTCCAGCCAAAAATTCAATTTTCTAGGATCTTCCTATGAGACAAGAGAAATCATCAAGCATGGGCACGTTCTGAAGTAGTCTGTAACATTGAACATAACTGTTACACAGAGCATGTTTTAATAATTCTAAACAGATGGGTAAATCTAGTTACTACTAGGTACAGAGGATGGCTCATATAGCACCTAAAATGTCATTCATTCGTTCATTTATTCATCTTCAGTAATCACATTACCCTGCCAGTCCATCACCGGGCACCATGCTTGCACACACACACACACACACACACACACACACACACACATACACATTCACAAATAGGGGCAGTTGTGAGCCACCAATCCACCTCCCAGCGTTTTGAGAGAACCCAGAGGAAACCCAGGAGAACATGTGAACATGTGACCTGAAGTCAGGATCAAACTGGGGACCCTGGAGGTGTGAGTTGGCAATGCTACCTGCTTTACCACCATGCCACTCTGTATCTTCAATTTTTACTCATATACAGTAATCCAGTCTATATAGCTGGGGAATTTTGTTTTGTTGCATCAGTTGCTTTGCCTTGAGATATCAAGACTAGTTAAATGTTTAAAAGTGGTATGATTTATTGTTCTCACTCAATCATTTCCCATTATTATCCCTTAAAAACCTGGGTTAATATTCAGATAGACATCCTAAATCAGTATTCAATAATGACATTCAGTAATTGATTCAATAGTTGAATCAGAAGTAGTACTGAGTCAGACGTTGATGCCGTAATTACTATAAATAATTTAGTGAACTTAATTTAATAATTAAGTAGTTGTGTAGTTATGAGAGTCTGTGTGTACTGTAAATTGTATCCTTTGATGGACTAGCATCCCATCCAGTGTTTCTGTGATCGGCTCCAGAGTGGGCAATGTTAGTCTGGTTCCACAGATGGTTCCCGGATGGTTTAAGGGTGTAATATGTAATATCTCACTATACATCTGAATATCTGTGACTATATATTAATTTAAACTGCACTAATACTGTATATTCTTGCATTGGTTGAGTGATATGCTATTCAATGTTCTGACATTTATACTTGTGAGAATAATTATGTGAGTATGTGTGACAATTGACAATTACAAACATTAGTTTTCAATAATCTCATATTCAGTACTATTTTCTGAGTGACAATACAAGTAATACCAGTCTGTACCTGATAACTGGCTAAGTTGCCATGCAAAGAATGTTGATCATAGTCTTCAATGGTCCAGGATGGTTTATATCTCTGGTTCTCCTCCATGTCAACAGTCCTTAGGTCTACATAGAGTGGGTTTTGCTTGATCTTTGGTTTCAGAGTAAGTGGTGTGATGTGCTGTTCCAGTTCATTGTCTCTGAAGTCAGGCCTGCCCTCTGGTGATGATGGTCTTTCTGTCTCCTTCTTTACTCTATGCTCTCCCTGAAGGAATAATACAGAATGGAGCTTAAGCATGAAGCCAATGAATATGTCAAACATATACTTGTGTTGAATAGATAATGATGACAATGGATGATGGTAATGAACTTGATGAATAATATATGCACTACAAACAAGAATTGATGATCCCTCAAATATTAATAATGATAAAAGTATTAATAATAGTCCAGCAATATGCATAGAGACCGACTGAAATTCCAGACTGAACCATGATTGTTTTACTGTGGATAAAGTTTATACATAGGAAACAGAATATACTGTTTCATTAAATGCTCAAATATGAATATGACACAGCACCCATGTGGGAGATTTGTGTAAAAACAGATTTCATATCAGAAAAGTGAGAAGCATGCTGTAAAACCCCACATTATATATGCGCATAAAATTGAGATCAGTGGAAAAACAAATTTAGGTACAAAGACTAGTGGAAGAATAAAACAGGAACAAAGACTAGTGGGGAAATACAGTGTAGGTAACAATAAGAAGAAAAGTTTAATTTAGGCACAAAGAGCAGTGGAAAATCAAATTTAGGGAACAAAGACTAGTGCAAAAAAATTAAAATGTAGGTACAAAGATCACTAGAAGAACATCTTTTTGGTAATGAACACCAGTGGAAAAGTAACATTTACATTACAAAGACAAAAGACTGAGTCCTGCAAATGTCAAACAGGCTCATATATACATCTAGGTATATTTTAAACATAATCTCAAGGATATTTCAAATACTCTAAAAATATTCAAGAATGTCTGTTTTTTAAAATGGTCTATATATGTGTATAAATCTATATGGTTGTTTTTCAGTAAACCTTTCTGGCAAAAGTGTGACCAATGACTTTTCCAACAACTGTAAAAAAAATAATAAATAAATACAAATTTAAGAATAAAATAAATAAATCAAATAAAACCATTTAAATCAGCACAAATTTCACCATTATCCACGTCTGTACAATCAAGCCTCATGTTTTGCTCATGGTTCTAACGAGAGCTTCCATACCTGTGAATATACTCTGTTGTGCCACTGCCTCTGGCCAGACAGTGCTGCTCCTATCTGGAACATCCCATGGGTGGCTGGTAGCATCCCTACATCAAGTTGGAGGAATTTCTCTGGGTGATTATTGTTGGGGAGAACAGTAATGTCCATGTTTATATCCCAGCTAACATGTACCTCTCTTGACTCAGGCTCATTGCACTCATTACTTATTAATGAAAAAGCAGGTGTCAGTGGCAGGTGTTTGTAACCCTATCTATCCCATGGCGTGGTTTAAGGAACCCATGTGAGCGGAAAAGAGTAAACTCACACCTATATGCTGTTCACTATGTAACACAAATAGCACTCTATGGACATTTTCTCCCTTATTTCCAAGCCATGTAGTCATTAAAACAAATATTAGTTGTTATATGAATGCCCAGAGAATGACTAAGAGAGTTTGACTCTTAGCCCAGGATGTTTCTTGGGCATTATATCTAGGATTCATGGTACTGTTGTGTCAGTAAAATGTACAGTATATCTCTCTATGTAATATTCTAAGAATATTACAATATTTTTTTTTCTAAATTCAATATGAATCCTAACAATTGGTGTAAGCAATTTAAATTTCAGCTCCGTTAAAAAGAAAAACAAGGAAATGTTAACTATTTGAGTTAATTGGGTACTTGATGTCTGCTGGCTACACTTTCTTAAGGAGTCTCTAGCTATGCCCACAATACATCTATACTTATTCTTGAACATCACTCTCTAACACAACTAATTCCGTTGATTGCTGAGATCAGTTATTTAAACTGAACTGCCACGGTCAGAGATTCTTACCACTAGAGGGCCTGTCTGATAATGTGACGTGCTGTAGGTCAGAGAGTGACGTCACAAAAAAGTCTGGGATTGCACATAAAACAGACAGGAAGGGAGAGATTGAGAATTGTTTAGCAGCATGTTGTATTCAGACCAGCTGTACATCTCCATCATCCCCACAATAGCTGGGACCTGCTAGCTTTCAAACATCCAGGGCTAAATTTGCCAGCATTAATTTGCCACTACTTTGAGCTTATAATAAACTCCTGAAAACCAACTTGGCTGATCCTAATTACATTCTGAGTGCTCACGTGCTTAACGTTGATAAAAAATAAAAAGCTTTTTTAAATGTTAATTATGATACCAAATGTCTGTCATATAGGCCTACATGCTAGAATTCACTAAGATATCAGCAGTGTCACGCTCCAAGCTTTCCACTCTAAATCTTCAGCTAATTATCTTCACAAGTTGTTTTGTGCATATAAGGGTAAATTAAGCACTAAATTCCGGAGTGCTGTAGCAAGTAAAGAACTCAGTTTCTCAGCCTCTTTCTTATCTCATGAAAAAGATAATCTGGTTTACCTAGGGACCCTGGGAAATCACTTCCACTATTCCTCCCACAGTGACATCATGTTTCCAATCATTGAAATCTTGGGAATTGGTGTCTATAAACAGCATGTGGAATGTCTTGGAATGTGAGAGAAGAGTGCAGAGCTTTAACAGCTTCAAAAGGGAGGGAAAGCAACATTTACTGTGCATCACATCTGCATGTGTTGTGAAACCTGAAAGCACATAGGCCTACTGTTTGAGAACCAGCAACTAGACCAGATAATATGTAAACTAATTACAAATGATATTTATGTATTACATAAATGGTTTATTGTTTTACATTTCTGAAGGTGTTCCACATGAAAATGATGACCAGGTTCTCTGGAAACTCACTCTGCCTAAGGTCCCTGGGAAATCAGTTCCACTATTCTCCCCAAAGTGATGGCATGTTCCCTATCATTGAAATCTTGAAAATTGGTGCTCATGTACAGCACATGGTATGTCTGGACTGTAAGAGAAGAGCTCTGAATTTTGACAGCATCCAAAGGGAGGGAAAGCAAAAAATTTTGTAGACCATTTGCATGTATTGTGAAACCTGAAAGTAATATGTCCATCCATCCATTTTCTGTACTGCTTATCCCACACTGGGTCAGGGTGGAGCCTGGAGCCTCTCCCAGGGGACACAAGACACAAGGCAGGGGACACCCTGGATGGGGTGTCAACCCACAGCAGGGCACAATCGCAAGCACATTCACACATGATGGACAATTTGGAAATGCCAATCAGGCTAAAACGCATGTCTGTGAACTAGGTGAGGAAACCGGAGTACCCAGATAGACCCCCTGACGCATGGAGAGAACATGCAAACTCCACGCACAGTGGTGGGATTCAAGCCCCTAACCCTGGAAGTGTGAAGCAACAGTGCTAATCACTAAGGCACCATGCCCTACAATATGTATGTATAAAAAAGTATGTATTCTTTGAATGGTGCATGGCTCTAACTTTCTAAAGGGGTTCCACATGAAACCTTTTCTAAAAGACAAACCCTCTGTTACAAGACTATCCACAGAGCACTTGTAGACCATCTTCATCATCTGGCAAGTGCTTGTTCAAAGGAAACACAACAGCAAGGCATTTACAAAATCTCAATCATTTTGTTCAATTTAGTCAAATAATAAGTAAGCTGAAATAACTCCCAACAGTCTTCCATCTTGTGTTTTGTCATCTGGGAGCTGGTCAGACAAAGAAGGAGTTTTCCAGCGTACAGGACACCCTACTCTATGTTCAGTTTGCTCTCCACAGTACACCTTAAAGGCAAACTGAAGAGCCTTTGTATAGAGGGTGGAGGTTTACTAAACGTGTTGGAAGTGGAAAATCCTCGATTTGCTTGGGGAGTTAAAATACATTTACATTCTCAAGCTGGACAAAAGCAGCTCTTATGAGCTCCGGAGGTCAACTGTGTCGCTCAAACGAACTTCCATCCACGAAGTCCAGGAAACGAGGGCGTGGCTCAAAAGGAGTCAGGTAAAACCTGACAGGAAATGAAAAGAAGCTCGTTCTCTCTTTCCGGTCATTCGTATGTCGTTTTCACTCTCCTTTGCATCATTTGTCATAACATAACGCCACCCTGTGTGTCAGAAAGGTGCTATATGGATGACTATTGTTCTCCGTGTAACCAAATGACACCGTTAAACCGTTAGCACGACGGCATACATGATGTGGAGCGCTCCATTAGATTTCCCTGAAGCTGCCCGTTATTTTTGGGAGGACGCTCCGCCCAGTGACAGGCGTGACAGAGAGTGAGAGAGAGAGAGAGAGAGAGAGAGAGAGAGAGAGAGAGAGAGAGAGAGAGAGATATACTATCACAGACGGGCTCATGTTCAAGCCGCTGCAATCGGACGAGGCTGACGGAACAGTGTCGAAGTCGGAAAAACCGAGCGAAGTTGTTTAGCGTGCTAAATAGTAAACAACATGGCGAGGACGCAGTAGCGTAGGTAGCAGAATCAGACTGCTGTAGTCATTTAACTAACTAGAGGTGAAGTGTGAAACTGCCTGGAATTTATATTTCTCTCTCTCTCTCTCTCCCCAGAGGAGCTTTGAGATCATCACTATGGCAGTTGAGAAGTCTTCGGGGAAAGGAAAAAAAGCGTGGAGTTCGTAAGAAACGGCAACCTTTCTGGGAACAGTAGCGCGCTTGTCTGCTGAGACGATGAAGAGTTTACACTGCGTTGGTTGTCATTGTAACGGATCGGACACGTCTCTGTGTCGAGCAGGACACTTCACGTTAACGGAGGGATTGCCTCTAAGGAACTACACTATTATGTTAATGTAATAGAAACGTCCCCCAGAAGGGAAGTGTAGTGGAGTTGAGGGACACTCGCGGGTTTTGCGCCGTCTTGAGTCTTGAGGATGTCCGGACGCGTGAAAGGACGCAAGACTGTGCTTGAGGTCGTACAGTACTTAAACACACTGTGGTATTGCATTGCAGTGTATTTCACTCAATCCAGCAATACACCTTTAGTATCTGTTTCTTCTTAAATGATCACCTGTGCTGATCTGATCATGGCGTTGAGGTCTCGGAAAGCGTGGACGAATGTTATGGTCGGGCTTTTGCTCGGGTTCACTGCAGCATCCTGGCTCCTGGTGCCCCGGGTCACTGAGCTCAAAAAGACCTCCGTGTGCTCACCGTACAGTCTGGGTAAAGTTTCCGAAATAGTACGAACGCCCATAACAAGCGACGCCTGGCCCGACAGCCAGCGCAAAGCATTCTCCAGAAGCGACGAAGAGGAGGATGAGGACCAAAGTGTGGACAAGCCAAGCCATGGACAACCCATTCCCCATCCCAAACACTTCCTCTACGTTGGAGTCATGACTGCCAAAAAGTATCTGGACTCAAGAGCAGTGGCCGCATATAAGACATGGGCGCCGAGCGTCCCAGGAAAGGTGGAGTTCTTCTCGAGCCACGGATCGGAATCCGTGCCACTTCCTTTCCCGCTGCCGGTGGTCTCTCTGCCAGGCGTTGACGATTCGTATCCACCACAGAAGAAGTCCTTCATGATGTTGAAGTACATGCACGATCACTACCTGGACAAGTACGAGTGGTTCATGAGGGCGGACGATGACATCTACATCCAAGGTGAAGAAGGCAGATGGGGGATTTGGGAAGTGGTGTGCCCTGTGCTTTTAGTGCCAAGTGTGCAATTATGCAATGGCAGCTTCCTTTCCAAGCCTTTTAATGAATGGTCAAGCTTTGAAATATGTCCAGCTGCTGCCACGAGTACAGGCGATATATTTCACTATTTCCTATTGAGTGAAGTGTAAATCTTACTGTGAGCTATTGGAAATCCATGAAAGACTGCACAGATGATTAAGGGAGGCTAAGCGGAATGTACAAGTCTCATCTTTCAGGCAAATCGCTGACATGAAACCAATTGGTGTTTCGTTCACGCAGTGCGATAAAAGGCAGCATTACTTTGATGATTATTGCACATGTACAGCCACAAATGTCTCGATTAAAATACTTTCTTTTGGATTTACGTTCACCGTCATGTTTTGTAAAAAAAGACATTCAACTACATCACCAGTATATTATAGACTAATCTCGTTGTGCGTTTTTGTACAGCTTTGGGAGGAGCTGTTCCTTGTGCATTGGTTTAATTGAATTGGTTCAAGAATAAAGTTTCCGGCGTAATTATGATGTTATTTGTCATATTTGCACGAATGAACCGTGACCTACAAAACAATGAAGTAGCCTGATTCCTGTGGTGACAGAGAAAAATGCTGTATATTAGATAGAGGAGGATCATTTGGGCTTCTCATTACGTCTGTCTTTATATAATATGAGAAATTATTTCCGTGAACATGTTTAATCAGTGATTATTTTATTCTTCATATCGATATGGATACTTTTACTGTGGTCAATAGAAGTGCTCTGTGTCATGGGCAGTGAGAGTTGTAGTGATTTGTTTCTTAATTTAAGAAGATTTGAGCTAATCCTTTTTGCTTGTGAGTGTGATTTAACCTACTTTAACCTTTTCCTCCTCATGAGCTTGCATGTTCACCCTGTGCTTTGATAGTTTCCTCCCCAAATCCAAACACGTGCATTGCAGACTGATTGGCATTTTCCAAATTGTGTGTGCGATGGGTGACATCCCGTCCAGTGTGTCCCGAGTGTGTCCTGGGGTAGTCTCCAGGCTTCCCTGTGACCCCTGAGTAGGACAATAGATGGATTTTCCTCTTTGGTTCCTCTCTGGAGGCGTATACATTTTTTATTGGTGGCACTTTTAATAAAAAAAACTAACAGAAATCTTCCCAAACTAAGAAACGGTAACAGTTTGTAAGTAAGGTGTAATGTTTATATCTCCCATTGAATGAACACTGAAAGCAAGGAGCAGTACAAGCTGAAATGTGCTGCTCCGTTTATTGACCCTGTCATATAAACACCATCACATATTGGTTTCATAAAAAAAGAACGATGTCTCTCAGAGCTCTTGAGCATTGAATTTTCCTCTTGAGCAGTGAATGTTTACATACCCTAAAGAAAACCCAAATGTAATAATGTTGCCCACCCCCCGTCCCTCTCATAATTTTTCTGCCGTCTGTCTGTCTTAGGTGAAAAGCTCGAGCTCTTCTTGCGCTCGCTGAACAGCAGTAGGCCTCTGTATCTGGGACAGACAGGCCTAGGCACCACAGAAGAACTGGGCAAGTTGGCACTGGAGCCTGGAGAGAATTTTTGCATGGGTGGCCCGGGCATGATCTTCAGCCGAGAGGTGCTGCGCATGATGGTGCCTCACGTCGGCACCTGTCTGAGGGAGATGTACACAACGCATGAGGATGTAGAGGTGGGCCGCTGTGTCCGGCGATTTGGGGGAACCCAGTGCGTCTGGTCATATGAGGTAAGCCAGTGTTCGTGCATGGCATGGAGGCTTAAATGTACATGTTTCTCCTCATTTCAAGTTTTCACCAGTATTTTCACTTGAACAAGAATGATCCAGAATTATTTGTATGTTCAACACTGTGTGTAAACTATATAGGGTTAATAATTAAAGCTGCAGTACTGAACCTTTGCCTCTCTATCGCCATCTCTGTGTGAAATCATAGCACTGCATTGTGGAGTTTTTTTTTCCCTCATGGTAAATGGTGCACTTGTATAGTGCTTTTATCCAAAGCGCTTTACACTGTGTCTCATTCACCCATTCACACACACACACACACACACCATTGGTAGCAGAGCTACCATGCAAGGCGCTAACTTGCCATCGAGAGCAACTTGGGGTTCAGTGTCTTGCCCAAGGACACTTCAGCATGTGGAGTCACCCAGGCCGAGAATCAAACTGCCAACCCTACGATTAGTGGACAACCTGCTCTACTACCTGCGCCACAGCTGCCCCTAGTAAGCAGATAAATAGACTGGTGAAGTATACGTGTTAAAACCCAGTGATGAATATAAGCAGTGAAAATACAGTGTCAATCACATAAATCACAGGGCATAATGTACACTCATTCACTCTTAAGGGCAACTTACAGTAGCATCGCCAATCCACTGAACACCATGTTTTTGGAGTTGGGAGGAAACCCATGGATGCAGGGAGAACATCCAAAATTCACTCTGGACTGAACCACAGACCCTGTAGTTATGAGATGACAACTGTGCCACCTGAGTGATAATTATGCATATAATAAATATACACTAAATATATATATATATATATATATATATATATATATAAAATAAAACACTTTTTTAAAAGTGTGATATAGTAAAAACTGTGCAAAGGAATATATGCAAAAGATCATGTGCAGAAACAATGTATAGGAATATGTGAAAAGATGTGCATGTATATCTTTAATCATGCTTTGTTTGCATATGGTCCTGTCTGATTACCCTAGACAAATTATTTGTTCTTGGTCCCAAGAGGAGAGACTAACAGTGTGAGGTTTGAGCCACGTAAGAGTGTTGCAGACCAAATTTGTCAGTTTCTTGTGCTCTTTTGATGCAGAGTGGAAATGTGGTAGTAGGCATGAAGCCGTGTGACAGGTCAGGCTCAGAGAGCACCACTCCTCCATTTCATTATCATAGCAGAACAAAGCGGTGCCCCATTGCTATGCGCCTCACCTGTCACCACACTGTGCTGCTCCCTGTATGTGTGTGCTTGTGTGCATACTTCATCGGCAGGTGAGCCCACTACAGTATAGGAGCATGTCAGTGTGTTTGTGTCCAATTGTTGGTTACAGCTGGATGAATATTTGATGCTGCACTTCAGCATGAGCACTTTTCCTTTCCTGTTGCAGGAGCTCACACACTCATCTGAGAAAGGAACTAGGCCAGTCACAGCATGTAAAGGGGCTGCAGGTGGCTCAAGGATTCCTTGGAGATTTGATTTAACTGTCCCTGCATCTCTGAAAATGAGCTACTTTGGTGTAACTTGATGTCAGGATCTCCCATGTTCCTTGCTGCATTAAACTTTCAGTCTAATTGAACTTCCCAAAGGCTAACTGGCTCTTTTGTTCAACATCGCAGAATGCATCAGGCTGCTAAATGGGGCTGCAAGGCAGAGAGCAACTATAAAAGCCTCTTCTCTGTGACCTGGCAAAGGCTTTTTTTTATATATCTTGTTCATCATTGCTTCAAACTTCTTTTCTTTTCTTTTTCAGAAAGCTTTTAATCTACACTTTATTTTAAGGCAGCAATTTGCTATACACAGAAGATATATTCAGAAATAGAGGCGCACTGGTACATTTTCCCGACCTATGTGTGCAGACTGCCATGATGCTTGGCACTGTGCACTGTATTTTTAATTTATTTATTTTTTTTGCCCTTCATCAGCAATAGCATGTGCTTGCACATCACCAGCTGCCTGAAAGCATCCATCACTACTGCTCATAAATCTGCATATATTCTCATTTTCAGATGTCATGAAAAATTAGAGACACATTTCTCCCATACTGCTCAGGTTCAGGAAGATTAGTTAAGGTGCAACATTGGGTAACATAATGGTTTACTCATCTGGATCATCATTTCAATCACTGATTCTTTGCAACATTTATGAAGTTCCCTCTACATGCACCAGCTCATAGGTTCTGGTCTGACAACTGAGGTTGTAGATACCATGATGAACACTATAGCACTAACCAAGAGGAAATTGTATGCTCTTAAGTGGTGACTTTTTGCCTCGTAGTGTGAGGACCGTCAGCTAGACCAAGTGAACTGTGCAGTAGCTACAGTCCTGCAGGACATTTCTCAGCAGGGTTTGCTCCTTCTACAATCAGGGTCTACGTGGCCACCATTTTAGCCAGCCATGCCCCTATTGATGAAGCCTCTGTGGGGCAACATTCTCTAACTTCAAGATTTATGCGTAGTGTCAAGTGGCTGAGGCCGATCTGCAGAATATTGATACATTCCTGGGACCTTTCTGTGGTCCTTGAAGGTCTATCAGGTGCCTCATTTGAGCCCTTAGAGTCAGCCTCTGAGAAGTTTCTGACGCTAAACTTGGCTCATCTGCTGGCCCTGACATCTCTGAAATGTGTGCATCTACATGCTCTCTCAGTTGCCTCTTCCTGCTTTGACTTTGCCATTGACTTTGGATTAGTGAAGGCCTTCCTATATCCTAGGCCAGATTATATTCCTAAAGTGCCTACATCTGCTGCCCAGCCAATAGTACTGTAGGCTTTCTGGCTTCCTCCATTACTCACACTGGGACAAGAGAAATTGCATCTACTGTGTCCTGTAAATGCTCTCTGTACTTATGTCCAATGCTCCGGCCAGTAGAATAAGTTGGAGTAGCTGCTGGTTTGCTTTGGAGGTGACAGTAGAGGTGATGCTGTGTTGAAACAGCACATGTTTAATTGGATAGTGGAAGCAGACTCTATCGCTTATGAGGCACGTGGTCTCGCTATGCCTCTGGGCATAAGAGCTCATTCCACTAGGGGAGTTGCCTACAAAGGTTTTGTCCAAAGGGGTACCCTAAGAGGATGTATGTGCTGCATCGGGATGGTCTATGCCACACACATTCTTTTGATATTACAACCTCAATATACCTTTCAACCTGGGTTCGAGTGTCTTACAGTGACCCTCAGGCTCAGACCTTTTGAACAGGCCATGCGCTCAGTATGACGGAGCGGGTAGTCTCGTTCCCACAGCATAAAGCGCATGCAAGATAGAGGTTGCTCATGCAACCCTTTGAAATGGAACATCTGGGTTACCTCTGTTCCCTGAGAAGGGAAGAAGACACTGCATATCTTTTTCATACTGGGGGATGCCTATGAATTGCATCTTCATGGTTCACAGGTGCCGTATTTATATCTTTCAACATGATTAATTGCCATGTCACCTGATGATGGCAGGCCTATAAATAGGCATGATGTTACCCAAGCTTCATATACCAGTCATTCACAAGGGTGCTTCCCACAGAGTACAGCTCATGCAACGTCCAGTTCCCTTCTCAGAGAACAGGGTTAACCCAGATGTTTTTGGAATGCAAAAGAAACCAGAGAACTCTAAGGAAACCTATATGGACATGCACAGACAGTAACTCAAGCTCAAATTCAAACTGATGATCCTTGAGCTGTGAGGCATCAAATGTGCTTTCCTGGTCCTAAAATGTAAGATAAGATGTATAACATATTAAAATATGGATTGTCTTCATTACATGAGGATTCAGGGTTGCAGTCACCTCACCTAATATCAAATGGAATGCCACCAACAATCAAGGTTTTCAAAATACTGTGTTTCTGTTTGTATAATTCTGTACCATTATGCATTCATAAATGTATTGTAGTATTATGATATGAATTGGAATATAATTTACAAATTTATCACAGGTTAAATCAATATTTAAGGGGGGGGTCATAGGCAGCATTCTTCCTCCTCCAAACGTGGCGAGTTGAGTTGATGCCAAAAAGCTCCGTTTTGGTCTCATCTGACCACAACACTTTCACCCAGTTGTCCTCTGGTGGTCAAATGAGACCAAAACGGAGCTCTTTGGCATCAACTCAACCCAAGAACACCATCCCCACCATCAAACATGGAGGTGGAAACATTGTGCTTTGGGGGTGTTTTTCTGCTAAGGGGAC
>JAOUWY010000011.1:4680741-4693942 GCA_025728095.1 Prietella phreatophila
CCGATGCTTCCTGGGATAGGCTCCAGGTTCCCCGTGACCCTGAAGAAGGAATAAGCGGTTGAAGATGGATGGATGGAGTACACCTGGGTGACTAGGAACAGGAAATTGTTCAACCATGACTTCCTGTTTAATAGGGATATAAATATGAGGTAACACATAGGCCAAATTCCCTTACAATGGGAAAGACCAAGGAAAATGGGGAAAAATAAGAAGTGGCCATAGTAGTGGAGGGTACTGTATATTTTATCTGCAGCAGCCTTTATAGATTCTATGCAATATAGCACAGACTACACAAGACATGACCTTGTCCAATCAATAGAAATACACTTCTTTTTTTTCTGAGATTTCATAATTTGAATATGATTAATTTGTAAGTGAGAGTAGACGAATGAAAAATGGCTGAAATGGACACAAAGCAAGATCTTTGCAGGTACTGAGCACATTCAAGCTGTGTTTATTGTTGCATGCCAAACCTATGGATAATTCGAGAGAAAATATCCTTTATGTTTGTGCATTTTTCATTGTTCTTTTTTTTTCCAAGCAAAGTGTTCCATACAGGTCTAAGAAGAATTACAATCATTATGTTAAATCAACCGTCCAAAGCCTATCCATTTAATCCTTAACCTGCACTTAGCGCTGATGTTGCATATTTAAAAGCACACAAAGGAGTCATAATTGTTCAAAGAAAGTGAAGTAGCAAACTATGACAGTTAGTGCACTGAGGCCAACTCCTTCTCAAGAGTCTCTCATTTTGATTCAAATAAATTTTTCCCCCTTTCTCTGGTTCATTGACGCAGCACAATTATCGTTTGTACAAAGAAAGTGCTTAGTTCAATGTTGCAGGTAGGTGGTATAGCACACGCGTGCAGTAAATGCTTCAGTTAAACCAAGAACAGTTTTTTAGTAATTACTTTCTTGAACTCTTGGACAGAGTCAGAACATGGAGATTTTGTTTCAGTCTCTGTGCTGTTAGAGGGAATTGCCTTTTCTGCTTTAAACAGCATGAAGCTGATGTATATCATGTGATGCTTAGAGAGACGTTTGAGCCTTAAAAGCTTGCACTTGAATAACTAATAAAGATCATGTAAGTACTATAGTACTTTGTCAGTGGATTATTGCTGTAGGTAGATTATTGGTGTGGGTAGATGATTGGTGTGAGGGGATAATTAGCGTGCGTGGGTTTTTAGCGTGGGCGATTGACATTTTGTAGACGCTCCTAAAAGTGTATTTGAGCAATTTTGAAGGGATTATATACAGCATTCACCACCTGTGTTCAGGCCTACTAAAAAAAGAAGGAAAAAAAAAAGATGGCCATTATGTTGAATTCTTGCTGGGCCAGTCTATGCTATCATTCTGAAAAATAACAAGTAGCTCTTTAAAGAAGTTCATAATCCCTTGCGTACAGTATTGCACCATAACAATGCCTCAGCAGGAGTGCAGCGGATGACTTTTATAAAAAATAAATATACTTTTACTATCACATGACAGGAATGTAAAGCTACTTCTCATAGAACAGCTCTCATGGGTTTATACTGTCAGGTCTCACTAAAAAGATATAAGACACTACACATCCATCCTTTTTCTGTACTGCGTATCCTACACAGGGTCACAGGGAACCTGGAGCCTATCCCAGGGGACTCGGGGCACAAGGCAGGGACACCCTGACAGGGTGATAACCCATTGCAGGGCACACTCACAAGCACTCACACACTATGGACAATATGGAAATGCCAGTCAGCCCACAAATCATACATTTGGACTGGGGGAGGAAACCAGAGTACCTGGAGGTAACCCCCAAAGCTCTGGGAGAACATGCAAACTCCACGCACACAGGGCAGAGGTCGGAATCAAACCCCCAACCCCAGAGTTGCGAGCTCCCAACTAAGCCACCATGCGCCCCGCCACATAACACACTATTAGAATTTCAGTTATCATTCACTGACATCCGAGTGTTTATGCAGGTGATGTATGCACCAGATAGGCTATTTGTTATCAAATCTCTGTTTAGTTTATAACCTGGATAAAGCAGCAGATTGTATTAATGTACCTAAATGGAGCTTTATATCCTGACAGCTTGAAATTACAGCTTCATTTCTGACTGTAACAAAGCACTGCACACTGGAGACTCCTTCAAAAAAATGCTTAAAACAAAGATTTTCTCCTTACAGAAAATGTAATCTCAATAAAAATGACATGTTTCTACACCGTACGAGTCCCTGTGTAAGTTGTTACTATAGAAATACTAACAAATGACAGTGAGCACCTCGCAGCCGAATTACTGTCAGAGCTACTGTTATAGAAAACGATTGACCAGTCAGATTAGAGAATTCAGCAGGCCTGTAGTATAATAATCTCAAAATAAAAGGACACATAGAATTAAGACTATAATGTCACTAAAAACATGAAAGGATTTAGATTCTAATCAAAACGGACCTCGGTTTCATTCATGTACGTGTATTAGCACATTTGTAGTCAGGGAGCATAAAAATTTTGTTAGTGAGCAGTGGACCTCATTCACTGTATGACCTTTGCAGTTGTATCTCACTGAATCAGTATTGCTGTGGTTATGCTTGTGCACTGCTGGAGCTGTAAGCTTTAATAGGTTCGCCCTTTTTTTCCACAACATAGTGATTGCGTGTTCAACATGAACAGTCTCAATTTATTATTATGAGGAAGTTGTAGGATGGCAGACTAATGAACTAATGAGAATGATCTCTAATGAAACCTCGTTCGCTATAGATTGATAATTTTTGTGGTAATTGCTCAGTTCTGCGTAGTCCAAAATAGTCAGCAAGGTGAGAGGAATGAGGATCCTGCCTGACTGGAAAATGAAACCTTTCATTTCAAAAGAGCAGTAGATAGTACAAATAATAGAAATGTGACTCTGCGAAGCAGTTTGTACAGTTTGTTATAACGTCACCCTAGTAAATCACCCTGTTATGGAGTTAAAAGCAAGTTTAACACATACCTGCACACTTTTCATTGATTCATATTGAATCTGCACCTGTGTAAAGCAGTCCCATATTGCAGAAAATACGATTTAACCTCTTCAGATTGGTTCACTTAAGTGTTGAATATAATCAACACACACTGTGAAAGTATAAAAACCCTCAGCCTTTACTCTAATCCTGTGCAGTCCATAAGAAGAAACTAAGCTTGTTTTCTGAACTACTTTATGAGCTATGAGCTTTCAAGTCTTTGTGACATCATAACCATAAACACATTTGTGTCAGCGTGCGTCAGCATGGCTCTAACCGAACAGTGCCATAAAAACCTGTGCTGGCCTGTAACATCAGTTCATAGCAGAGGTAAGAGCATAAAAATCTTGGAAATAACTGTCAAAAAATTGCTCACGGCTTTGGCTGTAGGTCCTATGGGTATTATGCACTATTTGATTAAATGTTTATTGGACTACAGTACCTCTGCATTGCCTCACCACTACTATTTCTTTCTCACTATTAGTTACTCAGTAACCACTGTATATATTAAATGCAGTCAGAGGGGGAAGTGGTGGCTTGACAGTTAAGGTGCTGGGTTACTGATCGGAAGATCAGGGGTTCAAATTCCAGCACCACCTGGCTCTGGGTTACTGATCCGTGTTACGACACGTAGACTAGATGCAGGTGCAGGTTAAGGTATTTATTGATCATGAAACTCAAAACACAGGTAAACGTGGTCCTCACTGGGAAACGAGAAACGTGGCATAGAACAATATCCTTCAGGGCATGGAGACAAACGACACGACCGCTACAAACACATCAACTAATAATACTGAGTGACGTGCTCAGTAACCCAGGCGTTTAAATACAACGTATAATCAACTCACAACACAAACATCTGTGACAAATCAAAGTTAAAGCTAACGCTCAATCCAGAAGCAAGCGAACAAAAACAAAGTCACGTGACTCGTCCGGAGCCGAGCCACAGTGCCCTCTGTTGGCCATAGCGTAACAATCCGAAGGTCGGGGGTTCAAGCTCCAGCACTGCCAAGCTGCCCCTGTTGGGCCCTTGAGCACAAGCTGGGGTATGTGAAGAAAAGATTTTCACTGTGCTGTGACCAATACTCATTATTATATGTCTATATTTGACAGATTTGTTTATTTGTATTTCCCTGTATACAGTATATCAACACTTTCCTCAGTACTTTCTGCCTTTGTATGCCTTGGCCTTTATATAACTTTCCTTTTATTTCCATTTTTACCTGGGCTTCCAGTCAAACTTAACCAAGGAATAAGTGAATCAGTGTTTCAAAAACTATTATTAGAACAATATAGATTTAAACTAATTGGAAAAGGCCAAAACAAAATTTCACTGAAATCATGCACTTGTAGTTAATCCTGGCACTGTCTATGAATCTTTCCATTAGGATCTAAAAGTGACCAGTTATGTAAGTTCGATAAAGGTTTAGGTTTGCTATTCTGTATATTTATTTAGACTGTGCCAATAATGGTGATTAAAACTGTAATCAAACAGCAGCTATTCAAAATCTTTTAACTGGCATTGTGTTATCTAGTTTTATTTGTATCATATGCTGCTTTAACATCTAAATACCCCTTCTGAGCTCACAAAATTCCAAAAGGCTCAAATATTAGAACCAAATAGGCAAAACGTTATTGCTAATGGATGAGACTGAACCCGATAGACAAACTTGCAACCTGTAGAATTTCCATTCAAAACATTCTCTCTTTTTTGACTAGCTGATAAATGTACATTAATGAGAAGGGAGGTTAATTTATTGACACGCTGGGAGTAATGTGTTCATGCTTTTCTTACTTTGCTAAGTAGACTAGCTGTTGACCAAGTAGGTAATAAAACATGACGGGACATGCTGTTAGCAAAAAATAACAACAGTTGAGTGGTGTGATGTGACCTGAAGCAAAGTGAATTATTTTCCTATAACAAAATGTCCTAAAGTGTTTTATTCTTGTTACACCACAGCAATTTGACAACATTGCTTATTTATTAAAGAGCAATATACTGAAGATTTGTCAATTTTAGTTACATTTATTGTTGTGGACATGTGTGAAAAACACCCATTGATATTTGCCTATTTGTTTCTAATATTTGGGCTTTTTGGATGCCTATGGAGCGATGCCTTTTCTTCCCAACAGAAAAGATAAGGTAAGATAAGAATTTAGTGATCTAAGCAGGGAAATTTATGTTCCTGTTATCATTTCCATTATAGCAGCTACAAACTTTTCTCTGTCTTGGAGCTGTCACATAACTAGTAAAGAGGTACGTCCTCTGTCCTACAGACTTTCCCTGTGGTGGAAAACTTAAAAGAACAACTTTATCTCAGAGCCCTGACACTGACTGAAAGGTTAAATAAACTTCTCGGTACAAATATTTTTCACAATATAACAATAACAATTTATTGTTATGTTTACATATGTGAGCATCCACCCCACAAATTTAGACCCTTGTGAATGAATTGTTAATGTAGCAATAATAACATATTAGAAGATTAATATGCAATATAACCATAGAATAATTGCACCCTTTAACCTTAGCGGTTCTACAAAGTGCTTTTATACTGTTTCTTGTTTATGCATTCACACACCAATGGTAGTAGAGCTCTCATGCAAAGCGTTAATCTGCAATCAGGAGCAACTTGGGGTTCAGTGACTTGCCCAAGGATGCTTTAGCATGTGGAGGTGCCAGGCATCGAAGTGCCAACCCTGCGCTTGGTGGACAACCCGCTGTACCTCCTGAGCCACAGTCGTCCCAAGACAAAATTATGTAGATTCATATTCATAGCGTGTGTAAAATGCATATGAACAAAACACAATTTTTAATAGCGTCACGCATTTGAACATAAATTTCAACAGCACTGCACCTTGGGTATAATAGTAATAAGCAGGATTAGAACAAAGAAGTCAGTTAAACTTACAAGGATTAATACTACAAGAAAAAAAAATAAAAAATTTAAAGCCTTAATCTCAGACTTCAGAGGAGGACTGGAGTATGTTGTGTACCATTATAGCATAATAAAGCCTTCTCAATTTGATGTAGTGTATTTTGAACTCATCTGGATCTATACACAGCCATTTGAGCCAGCTCGTCCATGTTTGTGAACAAAGGTCTGTCTTAAGATTCTTTAAAAAAAAGAAAAATCTTCAGTTTACTAACACCTATATAACATTCCTAGAGCAAACAGAACTAGTCAGTGCCTGTTTTATTGCAGCTCTGTAAAATCCATCCCAAGCTGTGCCTCCCTGCTCTTTCAGCTAAAAGCAAACTTTGCAAAAGTTCAGAAGCTTATCTGTTCCATTCTTATGGTTCACGATGGCCTCAGAATCCCATATTTGCAAGGAGACAGGGGACATGTTGTAAACAGAAAAAACTTCGTTGTCATGGTGACCTTGAATCAAGATCCGCTGATTTCTTAAAGCTGATGCCTCTAAACATTGCTTATAGTACCATGAAAAGACATAGCTCGGTGCTTGAATAGTTATATTCTTTCTAAATGGCTTGGGTTGTTAGGAAAGCAAACAAGCCTAAGGCAGTTCATGATGCTTTATTTGCTCATTTTCTTTTGCTGCTCTACATAACAAACAGGGGAAATGACTTCCTGTGTATAAATTTAGACACTGATCAGCCATAACATTAAAACGACCTGTTTAATATTGTATAGGTCCCCCTTGTGTCTCTGGGGGCTTTCACGCTGGCAGTTTAGTTCAAAACACAGCACAGTTTGCATGAAAATTTGGTAATGTGAAAGCTGTCACGCAGATTACCTGTAGGAACTGGTTTGAGTTTGGTTGTGCCACAATTCCCATGAATGTGAACACAACTCGTATACGGATTCGCACTTGTTCAAGAAGTAGAGTAACCTGCACATGTGTTTCAGCCACCGATGACATCATTTGTTTCCACAACGCACGTGGAATCGTTGCCGTTGTCTGTATCAAAGGTCAAAACACAAGCAAGCATCGACATCCGAGGAAAAATCATAAAGCGTTGATCAGAAAACCATGACCATGAGCTAGGGAACGAGAAACAAGGCTCAGAAACACACTGCACAATGCAGTGGAACAGGGAAGAACTGAAAACAGGTCAGAGCAATCAAGACACAGAGGTGGCAATAAAACTTGAATCAAAAATAATATGCACGTGGCCATATAAACATACTCAAAACCGTGATGCAGTGCCGTTCATGCTGACAGCTGCAGCGCACGCTGAGATCTGCAATGTGCACTGAGATGCACAACACATGCTGAGAAGGGGAATATGTGACAAACCCTTGTAGAATTAAACTTTTTTAAATTTTTTAAATAAAAAATGTGTTATTTTGCAACATTGAATGTAAGATGTTTATCTGTTCAAAAAAATGTGTTAACCGATCTCAGGCAACCGTATCTCGTTATCTGGCGTCTAGGTCTCTTTGCTGATATTGACTGCCTTTTATGCTCTTAAATATATAACATGGTTAATTTTTATTTATTTTTTGTTTTGCATAGAATTAGCAAATGTGCAAAATGTGGTCAACTAGCATCCATACCAGTGCCATGAGGACATTAGTAACTTTACTGATTTACTTCAAATGTGTTTGTTTTATTAATCATTTCTCAATCTGTCATTTGGGTAACAGGGATGTAAGTTCAAAGTGACCACATTAGTCAATATCACAGTATCATTGAAAGAAATAAGAAGGGCGAACCCACTTTTCGTCTTCCAATGATCTTCAAGAAATTCGGATGATGTAAGTTTCTGTTGAATTTGTGGAATATTGCACAAATATTGAACGTGTTTGGGTAAAAGGGTTGAGTGAAAATAAAATGTACATTTTTAATAATCTGAAATAGATCACTCATCAAAGTGGATGTTTGAAGCATGAGTTGTTAAACAGATTCACATGTTTAATGCAAAAATATACAAATTTGGGAATGATTTTACTGATTATATTTCAAAGTCCTGTTATAGTGGACTGAGGCAGTCAAAATCCTGTTTTCTCAGTACTGTAGATAGGTTTTTAGTAGAGATGCAATGATACTAAATTTCTCAGCCGATACCAATAACTGATTATTCAGAGTGATATCGGCCTATATCGATAGGTTGGCCTTTTATACCTTCTTTTAAATTAATAATGAGTAATTCCACAATTCTGAAAAAAATAAAAATAAGAACTTTTTCTCTCCATTTCAAGTTGTTTCACAGTAACTGGTCTCATAAACAGAAAACGCATTACTCTTAATTCCTTAATTTATTGAATGTTATTAATTCATATTAACAGAATTAATTGACTGAATTCTAAAAAAAACTCCTGTTAGGCTTCACATTCACTCACCACAAACAAAATCTTCATCACTGACATCAAACTGGTAATATATAATATAAACTATATAAATATAAATATCAGTAATTTTTTTTATCATATTAACTCATTAACATTAACTGTATATAAAATATAATATGCTACAAATATATTTTTCTGCACAATTTGTACTTTTTTGTCAATTCATCTTTATTTAAGTCTTTCAGTGGTGCACTGGCACTTTAATTCAGCGCAAGCAGCGCGGCAAAAAAAAAGTAGACTCAACTCTGAAACTCCCGCTTCACTGCTGCAGCGTCCGGTGTAAAATTAGATCAGTACAGAGCTTACAAACTGCAGTTTTGTCATCATTCCACACAAGAGACATCATCTTTACACACAGCATGCAATCTATGTGTTTTCCTGCCCTCTTTTGATTGACAGGTTACAATCGGCTCTGATCATCGGATGTTTTTAAATACCGATACCAATCATTGGCCGATACACACCCCACGTATGCGTGTAAATTTTGTTTGTACAGTATGCAATGTCAATGAGTTAGGCAAGTGGACTAAAGCTATCACACAAGCAATGGCGGTGGCATAGAAATGAGATGATTTTACTATGCATGCACCTGAGATCTTTATTTGACCCCACATAGGACTCTTTCAGAAGGTGACAGGAGAGTCGAATGCCTGATGAAGATCTAGTGACAGACTTTTAATAAGGAAGATTGCTTTGGTTACTGTTCCTTATTTGAATATCCCTCATTTATATGCATAATCTGCCTTGTATCTTGTATAATGTACTACAGTTTATTTTATTTGAAAGAATTGCCCATTAGCTTTCATGACAGTTTCCGTTATGGAGTGTGGAATTTCGCAATCAATACAGCTCAATATGTTAAACCTAGTGCAATAAACATGGTTACAGAGATGCATGAACAGTGCTGCCTTTGTGCTAGTTGTACTGTTCCACCGCCTACTCCTGTGTGCACTCATCACCTTTCTCATCCTCCGGGGACATGAAGCACTGGCAGAGTGCTTGTCAGTTATACGGCCTCTGCCTGTTTAGCACTGGCATAGAGCGACGGTTAGATCACCATCCTTTCCTCTCGTAGGTGACCAATAGCTTTTTGTCTGCCAGGATCCAGTACAGCCTGAAGGTCTGAGGTTTGTAATGGCATGCAACCTTTAAACTCACAGGTCAAAATCACAGTTTTTCTCCTGCAAACCAGAAAATCTGCAGAGTGGTCCAGAACTGACACTTGGAGCTCTTTGGTGGTTTAGTGCAGGAATAGTTCAGTGTGAACTAACATTTGCTTTACATTAGATTATGCATTTCTATAACCATTTCAACTTTAAATGCGATATGAAAGCTTGATTTGTTTCCCCCAAAACATACCCCAGAGTACTAGTTGGTACAAGTTTAGCTATGACTCAGTTTGGTGTGATGTAAAATGAATTCCTTTCCTGTGAGGTGATTAGATCCCTCAAAAGACGTCAGTAGAACTTGAGCTCACAAGCTATTTTTACTGATTGTCATTATTTCAAACAGTTTGTGTATTGTGGTTAGATTACTGATTTACATGAATAAAACATCTTCTGCCAAACATTGTGAACTATTTTCAGTATCAGGTATTGGGCCGGCACTGAGCTTGCGTTAGTGTCTTTGTGGAGATTTGCATGTTCTCCTTGTGTTCTTGTGGATTTCCTCCGGCGTCCACCTCACAAAAACACGCTATAGGTTGATTGGCAATTCTAAATGACCCCTAATTACAATTGAGTGATGAAAGTGTGTGTACATGGTTACCTGTCATCCAAGGTGTATTCCCAAATTGTGCCCAGTGTACCTGAGATAGACTCCCAATCCATTGTGACCCTGACCAGGATAAAGCACTTACTGAAGATAAATTTCCATGAAGATGAAATTTAAAATTGAATTGTTTGATTCCTCAAGCCTATGTTATGATTTTCCCATTTTCCCTTATTTTTATTTATTTTTATTTTTTTTACTACACCGTATAACTCTCATCCATCATGAGCAACATTAGCATAATATATTACGGTTGGCAGAATGAATGTCAATGTTGTTAATGCAGAATTATTAGGAAGAATCCCAGTGCAGCTAAGAATTTATTCTTTTTTCCATCTTTTTTAATTCTTCATGGATCAATAAAGTATAACTGTACTATGTATTCTAACAAATGGCTATAATTTCACTTGAACTGTTAAGACACTGCAGTACTCACTGATCATAAACAGATGTCATTTGCTGCTGGTAGATGAAATGATTATATTGCAAATTATGCGCATATTTTGGATGTTGTCTTTTTATAATCCGGGTTAAAAAGTAACTAATCAAGCAGCAAAGTGAGTCTCTGTGATGAGTGACTAAGCTTAAGAAAAGGGTTGATGAAGTGCCCTTGAAATCGTCGTGTTAGAATCATTTAAACCTCAGTGACCTGCAGACTTGTTCAGTTTAATTATCTATTTTCTTATAAACCATGTTTCACTGGTGCTGGGAATCATTAATGTTTGTCACATTATCACAGGCCATTTTAACAATGTCAGATATACATTAATCTTGTAGCACAGTGTCCCTGAAAAGAAGGACATTGCTGTAGTGTACTCTCAACTGGGATTAATGCCTGTCGATTAAGACTCCCATCCATCTTTATTAGTGCCATAGTCACAGAACACTGATTTGATCTCTGTTGCTTATCCCTGCAGTGTAGGGGCCAACATGAAATAAGAATGAAGAAAGGAAGAAAAAAAAAACCCACAAAACATTTCATTCATATCATAAGGTCATAGATTAGGGTCTTTCCATTGTGCATTTCCTGTCTGTGGATGTGTATTTTATTCAGCAGAGGCCTTGAGAACATGATGGATAAATCCAGCAGTTTTTAAATTACTAGATTAAAATGTAAGTACACACTTCGCAAATGTTTTATGTTTGGGCCAACTAATTGACTTCAGTCACACAAAAGATACATATTTATAAATAATTCCAGCATTAAATGACTTTATCTACTCTGAGTGTAAATGAAAACCTTCTAACTTTCCAACACAGTATGTTCAAAGTATGTTTATGCAATGGGAAGTGGTTAGCATGTTCTGTTTTACACCTGAACTACATTTCAGAGTTGGGTACCATTGGGCACATGGATTCAAGTAGCTGATGCCAGGCAATGCTTTTCTGGTTTTCTGCTCACCACAGGTGTAAAGAGTGGTTATTTGAGTTACAGTAGCTTTCCTGTTAGCTCAACCAGTCTGGCCATTTTCCTCTGAACTTTTCTGTCGTCAAGGTATCACCGTGGCAGAGCGGCCTCTTACTGAATGTTTTTGTCTTTCGTACCATTTTGTCTAACCTCTAGAGATTGTTTAGTGTGAAAATCCCAGGAGCTGCTGCCACATGCCACAAGTCTAAAATATAATCACAATATATTAAAACTTATTTCATTAACATGAGTGATTTTTCTTTGTTTGATCACTGAGTGCTATTCCTAGAAGAGTGGAGACTTTGGTTTCTGGATTTCTAATCAAGTAGGAGACCAATTTTGTGCTTGATGAAAATTTGGGCCTTTTTTTTCACATGAAGAGCTTTTTCATTTCCCCAAAACAGAATTTATTATGAATATTCCAATGAAAAATACATTAGTACTGTGGGTTTAAACAGTTGCTGTGCAAGTGATTTATCATCAAAGATTTGAAACCAGCAGTTGAGATGTTGGCTTGAAGCTGTTTGAACCTCAGGAAGATTTTCCCACTGTGACATCGGCACGTTTTCCATTACAACGCATCCATCCTCGGCTAAATACAGCTGTGTCATTTTTTTCCCCCCTGCAAAAATCGACAATTTCCTTAATATATATGATATATTTTTAGACCTTAATGGAAGAGCTGAGCATTTTGAAAATGTGCTCGTAGTGCACATTAGCCCTTTTCGAAGTTTAAAAAAAACAAAAAAAACACACATCGTCTTCTCTCACTGCCTCTAAAGTTAGAAATATCCGGGTACTCATGCTTTCCAATATCCTCTTTTATTCTCAGGTGAACTGAAGCTGGAAAATGCTTTTACAGGCAGGAAGCAATTCATGCCACTGAATTATGTCCTCTGTTAAGATACACTTTAATGTCCTAAGCCCCCAGTGTGGAGTGAAAGCAGTTTAAAGGACACTTCAGACAATTTTTAAAACAATTTAACCTTCCATACATCTGTTGTAAACATGCCTACTTGCCTTTTACTTAGGTGACACAGTAGTCTCTAGGTTTTGAATACTGGGGGAAAAATATTCTCTGATGATGCATTTTTTTGAGGTGCACAAAATACTACAAAAGAGATTTGATGAGGGCAGAAGGACGCCAGAGATTACAGGTACATAAATCTACTGCTAGAAATGAATATATTAATGAAAATGTAGGTAATGATTCTTCAGTTCAGTGACAGTAATCATTCCAGTGACAAAAACACCCTACATTGTGCAAGGCAAGGCGAGGAGAGCTTTAATTCAAACTGCATTTGACATAATAACTAAAAGAAAGCATGTAATCATAGCTAGGTCTTATCAAAATTAGTAAGTTTAAAGTTACCTTGAATATGTATTTTAAAAACATTAAAAAGGCATACATGTTGAGGACTGTATTGTCATATCCTGCCTCCTGCACTATGATTGGCTAGTAGCTTTTACTTGAACACACTATAGCACACTAAAAGTGGTTGGTGACTTACAGTGGGGGGAAAAAGTATTTGATCGCCTGCTGATTTTGTGCGTTTGCCCACTGACAAAGAAATGATCAGTCTATAATTTTAATGGTAGGTTTAGTTGAACAGTGAGAGACAGAATAACAACAAAAAAGTCCTGAAAAATGCATGTCAAAAATGTTATAAATTGATTTGCATTTTAATGAGGGAAATATGTATTTGACCCCCTCTCAATCAGAAAGA
>JAOUWY010000011.1:4769478-4783985 GCA_025728095.1 Prietella phreatophila
TACTCTGTACACTTTGCTTCCTCTAGAACTCAATTAATGGATCTTGTATAGTAGCACTACTTGTATTGTTCTCTGCTGGATATATCGCTTTGCTTATTGTAAGTCGCTTTGGATAAAAGCGTCTGCCAAATGAATAAATGTAATGTAAATGTAAATAATTAAAACAAATCAAACTAATGTAAAGTGTCACTTTCCAGTGACCCATCCAGGTTTTTAGACATGGTTGGCAAAGCCGTGCCATCACATGATTATGTATGGGATTGTTCCTAAGTACTAAAGCATGAACAATGTAAGTTCATAGTTGTTTGATAATTCCTAATACTCATGAGATTTATTCAAAGGTTATTTAAATCAGTATGTGATATGCAGTATATGATGAATTAAATTACCTTATATCACATATATACTGATTATATTACATTTTAAATTCTGATTAGTCAGTAGGTATTGATAAATAATAAACAAATCACAGCAGCTCTGGCAGTAATGCAAGCTATAATTCAAATCACAGGTTTATATTAATGTGCTTGTTTGAATATGCTGTTTTTTTTCTATAGGAACAGCCCATTCACTAACACTTGTATGGCAGACATTCCACACAGTCTAAACCTAATATTGAACAGATTAACAAAAGTGTTGTTGTTATTTAACAAAGAAAACTTCTAATCTTTGACATGGTTCACCAATCTATAAGCAGACCCATTAACAAGTTCATGTCAAGATTTCTGCTGCAAGAAAATCTAAGTATGGAGGACCTTGTGGTTTCTCTGTAACAAGATGATAATCTTATAAACTTCAAAAGAACTTTTATAGCTGCGAAAAAAACAAGTGATAACAGGAACTAACTTGTTTTGCTGACATTTAATGAAGCTATAAATGGATATATACTATGACATGTTCATTAATAAATAAAAAATTGTAATGATTGGTAAATCACTGTAGAATAAGATAGGGTCACATGTTATTTTTGTACAACAGCAAGCCCTGTTGTGTTTTATTCCCTACATGAACTGCATTATGGTAATGAACCCATTGGGGTGGCAAAGTTTATTTAATAATGTCAGCCATGTGGCCACAACGCTCGTATCTCACCTGCTGCTTCGCTTGCCTTCACCACTATACTTAACTTGTATAAAGAGCATTATAAATAAAGTGACAGCCAGTCACAGCTGACATTATTGTACTCCTTTTATCCAATCATAGCGGAGCCTCTGGTGAGACAAGTGAAGAAGACCAGAATAAAAAGGGATGATTTCAACATCCTGAAGGTGATTGGCCGGGGAACTTTCAGTGAGGTGAGAGTCTTGAGACTTTGACCTTTTCGTGTCTAATACACAGTCTAATATGGACAAATGTAGTAAATATAAACATAAGAATATGCATTTGGGTTGTTTTAGGTTGCTGTGGCTAAAATGCGCGACACTCAACAGGTCTATGCACTGAAGATAATGAACAAATGGGACATGCTGAAGCGTGGACAGGTAAAACACTTTACATATTTCTTAAGCTTTCTGTATGCTCTTATTAATTAATTAATTTTTTTACTATAGTATCATATAATGAAGTAATTCTCTCCTTTTTGCTTTCTTTCTCTATGCATATGTTCAGACAGCATGCTACCAGGAGGAAAGGGAGGTTTTGCTAAAAGGGGATCGTCGCTGGATCACCGAGTTGCACTATGCCTTCCAAGATGACAATTACCTTGTATGCTTTGCTAGAAATCACACATTTGATCTACTGTACTTTTCAGCTGCTTTTTATCAAATATATTAAGTGTCACCAAACACACTGAACATGAATAATATGTTATCTGTGTGTTTCTCTGTTGTAGTACTTAGCAATGGATTACTATGTTGGTGGAGATTTGCTGACATTGCTTAGTAAGTTTGGTGACCATATTCCAGAGGACATGGCTCAGTTTTACTTAGGGGAAATGGTGATGGCCATTGACTCTGTCCACAGACTGGGCTACGTCCACAGGTAGCAGCAATCACAGCAACACAGCACTGCTAATAACTCTTTAATTGTATACTAAAATTCATGAAAGTAGTGCTATTTTTGAACAACCATCAAAAAAGCCAGCTTGGGAAGTGTGTATGGGGGGGGATGACACTTGTTGTTGGTTGTTTATTTGGAAGGTTTAGTGGTGTCTCTTGGATGGCCGTGGCATTGTCAGCATTTGAATTTAAAATCTGATGACTGAAAAACTTGTGGCAGTAGCGTCACATGAACTCTGCAAACTCCCCTTCTTTGAGGGGTCAACTGTTTGAGTTCATGTTATTAATTTGTTTTAAAGTTAAGAGTAGCTACTAATAAGTATTTATCGAGGGGCTGTTTTTTTGTTGTTGTTGTTTTTTTACATTTATACTGTATGTAATTTTTTTTATCTGTATAACGCTTTCTACTGTTTATTTGACTGTCATTACAGTAAGTCTCTGTTTATCTAAAGCTATTGGTGTCTATTGGTATATGCAACGTAGAGCACCTTAAAATTGGCATCGTTATCAGTGACAAAATATTTACAGTGGATATAAAAACCTACAGGTCCATGTGAAAATTAAAAGATTTTGTGATGTAAAAAAATGTAAAACCAAGATTAGACAGCTGTAGGACCTTCCCAAGTTCAGGCAGATTGAGGCAGGTTTGGAACAACTCAAAAGTCAGTAAGTAAAAACTTATTTATGTAGCACCTTTTAAAACAATGTTTACAAAGTGCTTTACAGAAGACATAGTCATACATGCATATGACAGTAGATATATAATATAAAATAAAATCAGTAGTAAGAAATAAAATTGAATAAAAGAAATAAAAGACAGTAAGCAAATAAAATAGAAATAAAAGGATACAAATAAAATCAAGTATGGAAAATTGAATGGAAAGTCGCTCATCTCTCCCCTTTTTATCCTAGCCACAGCTCACTATAACAGACAACATTAATTAGAATAATTCCCTGAAGGTATGCAATCCTTACCATTCACCTTCTCCAGCTCCACCCTCCATTCACAAACCAGCACTCAAGTATGCCTCCATTTCCACAATACACCTGTTGACTAAAGCCCCAGTACCGGGTGTAGTGAAGCAACCTCATAGCATGATGCTGCCATAACAATGCTTCATCATGGGTATGGTATTCTTTAGGTGATAAGCTGTTTTGTTTTTGCTCCAAATCTAATTATTTTTAAATTATGCCTAAACAGTTCAGCCTTTGTCCCATCAGACCATAACACATTTTGCCAAATGTTTTGGGAAATTTTAGGCAGGCGTTGATGTTTTTTTGTTTTTTTTTTCTTTTCATGAGAAAGTGCTTCTATCTAGTCACCCAACCAAATTCCCCAGACATGTGAAGAATATGAGCAATTGTTGTCACATGCAGAGAGTGACCAGTACTTGCCAGATATTCTTGCAGCTCCTTTAATGTTGCCATAGGTCTCCTGGCAGCATCCCTGATATGTTTTTGTCTTGTCAACTTGCCAATTTTGGAGGGACATCCTGTTTTTGGTAATGTCACTGTGGCGCTCCATTTTTTCCACTTCTTCATGATGGTAGTTGGTGGTACACTGGATCACAGTGTTCCTGTGTACAACTAATGTTTTGGAAATTCATTTATACCCCTCGCCTAGAGATCCCATACATGCTTTGTAAGTACTTTGCAGACCATTTCAGTAATCAGGGGTGTGTGAACTTTTTATATCCACTGTATGTCAGTCAAGCCCCTGTGTGTAGTATTATATTTTGCTGTATGAGGATGTGGTGTGGTATAAAATCTGTGATGTTGTCTCTAGAGATGTGAAGCCTGATAACATCCTGCTAACAGCGGATGGACATGTGCGACTGGGGGACTTTGGGTCATGTTTAAGACTGCAGGATGATGGCATGGTAACACTACAGGCATCAGCTATCATAACCATTATCATAACTCATCATTTTCATAATCTGGCCACATATTTCTTTGAGTATTTGCAGTTAATCAGACTTAATAAATGTGTGTGAATAAAGAGGAGGAATGTGCATGTGTGCAGGTTCACTCTTCGCTGGCTGTAGGTACTCCAGACTACCTGTCTCCAGAGATCTTGCGAGCAGTAGAAGGGGGAGGAGGCTATGGTATAGAGTGTGACTGGTGGGCTCTTGGTGTGTGTGCATATGAGATGCTACTGGGGACCACACCCTTCTATGCAGAGTCTCTTTCTGAAACCTATGCTAAAATAATCCACTTTCAGGTAAATGGAGAGAACGTGATATAGATAGAGATGGAGAGAGATTAATGTGCAGCAAATCCTCACTCATCAGTTCATCAGTAAAGGAGAGAATTGGAATTTGAGCATTGTGTTAGCTTGTGTATGTATTTGTGTCTCTGCAGGATTATTTTGTGTTCCCTGCATCTGCTGTGGAGATTTCTGAGGAGGCACGCTCCCTGATCACAGGTTTGCTATGTGACAGGAATGAGAGGCTGGGTGCAAATGGCTCTGCAGATTTCCGGAGTCATCCTTTCTTCAGTGGACTTGAGTGGAGTGCCTTGCACCAGATGAATGCACCCTATCAGCCTGAAGTCTCCAATGCTACAGACACCTCCAACTTTGATGTGCTGGATGACTGCCTCAGTGAAACAGTATGTAAATATACCCTCTATTTTGTGGTGTTTTATTGTCCAACTATGGTTACTCAGCAAGATATAAATCACTGGGATCTTAGGATCACGCCTGTGCATGTTTGTGTGTGTGTGTGTGTGTGTGTGTGTGTGTGTGTGTGTGTCCTTATCTTTTATAGGAGACTCTAACTGATGTAATGGACAGAACACCTACAGGAATTCACCTAGCATTTGTTGGATACTCTTATACAGCTACTAGGTGATAATTATCTATAATAATACTCATTGCCTTCAATATTGTTAATGAATTAATCATATTGTCTTTATTTTTTTCTTGATTATTTTTTGTCAAGTTTATTTCCTTATATTATCTGGTCCCCAAAAGAAATGCCTGTTGCATAAGCAAGCTAATGAAGATTCTAATAAACAATAAAAGAACAATTTTCCCCACGTAGCTGCTGCCATCTTCTACAGGGGCTGTGAGCTTCTTTTATTCCTTCATTCTTGTCTTACAGAGAAACAGGAGCTATGGACCGCAGCCAAGACATCATGATGGAGATTGACCAGCAGTCAGTTCTAGAGTCTCTGTACCTGCCGGAGAAACTGGTATAGGAAAACAATCTCAACAATCTCTCATATTCCATTATCATTTCACCAGGAACAAACTGTCTCTCAAAACTTGCACACTGAAATTTTGCAATAATTCTGAAAAAAATTAAAAATACACACTCTCTCTCTCTCTCTCACACACACACACACACACACACACACATATATTAAATGATTTAATACCCCAGTCAGCCAGTGATGCAGTTGAATTATTTTTCAACCAGAGTTTCAAAAAAGTTGGGACAGTGTGGAAAATGCAAATAAAACAAAGAGTAGTGATTTGCAAATGTACTTTGACTTGTATTTAACAAAAACATATAAAGACAAGGTTGTTGATGTTTTACCCCATCAACTGCATAGTTTTTTGAAGGTAAGCATTTATTTTGAAGTTGATGCATGTAACATATTCCAAAAATATTGGGACAGGTACAATTTAGGACAAATAACAATGTGACAAGTTGAAATAAGAAGATGCGTCAATGAATAATCCAACACTTTGAGAACAATATTCCCCAAAGACAAATCGGTAGGATTTGGGGTATTTAATCTTCTACAGTGCACAATATAATTAAAAGATTCAAAGAATCCAGTCAAATCTTGGTGTGTAAAGGGCAACGCCGAAAACCACTTCTGAATGCGTATGATCTCCGATACCTCAGACGTCACTGTCTTAAAAACCATCATGAGTCTGTGATGGATTTTCTGACATGGGCTCAGGAATACTTTGGTAATCCTTTGTCAGTCAACACTATTCACCGCTGCATCCACAGATGAAAGTTTGGCTTTACTGTATTAAATTACAGGATTAAATGCATAACCCAGACGTTTTGTGTTCCGACAAGTCAACATTTCAAATAGTTTTTGGACAAAACAGTAGCCGTGTTCATTGGGAAGAAGAGGAAAGTAATCATTCAAGCTGTTATCAGCGTCAGGTCCAAAAGCCAGCGTCTGTCATGGTATGAAGGTGTGTCTGTGCCCATGGATTGATTAACTTGCACATTTGTGAGTGCACCATTAATGCAGAAAGATATGTAAACATTTTGGAGCAACATATGCTGCCATCCAAACATCCTTTTTCTGTATTTTCCAGCAGTACAAAGCCAAACCACTGCCTGAATTACAAGCACATGGTTTGTGTAAGCAGAGAGTGCTGCTGCTAGCATGGCCTGCTTGCAGTCCAGCAGCCAAAATAAAGGCAACAAAGGCCCCATACAGTTATGCAGCTGAGGAAATGTATAATAGATTAATGGGGGAAATTCCACTTACTAAACTTAACCAACTGGTGTCTTCAGTGTCATAATGCTTAATAAGAGTTATTAAAAGAAAAGGTGATGTTACACAGTGATAAACCGTCAACTGTACCAAATTTTTGGAGTGTGTTGCAGCCATCAAATTTGAAATGTGTGTATATTTTCATAAATAAATACAATTCACAAAGTAAAACATCATATAATGTGTTAATAATGTGTTTTCAATATAATACAGGGTGAATTAAATTTTCCAATGTCCTTTTCTTTGTTTTTTTGCATTTTCCATACTTTATCAGCTTTTTCAGAATTGGGGTTGTACATAAAAAGGCATATTAAGATAAAAATAGGCTATAGATCATCAATCATTTCTGACTAGCACTTCATCCTAGGGTAGGTAGTGCATAGCATGTAGCACCACTGTCCCAGGTTTGATCCTGTGCTCAGGTTACTGTCCCCATGTCCATGTGGGTTTCCTTTGGGTTCGCTGGTTTCCTCCCAACTCCCAAAAACATGCTGGTAGGTGGAATGGCTACTACAAATTGCCCATAGGTGTGAATGAGTGTGTAAATAGAGCCCTGCAATGCACTGGTGACCCATCCATGATATATTCCCACTTCATGACCAGTGTTCCCAGGATAGGCTACAGATACACCCTGACCAGGATAAAGCAGTTACTGAAGTTCAATGAATGAATGAATGGATGGATGGATGGATGAATAAATGACTTCTCCATCCTGTTTAGGCATTCTATGGGGGACAGATGTACATTTATGCTTTCCCCAACCTGACTCTGTAATTCCTCTTTAGTACGACCATATAATCTTTTTTGTAACAATGAGTTTCTACAAAACCCTCATTGCTGATTATGTCAAATTAAGGCATTGAATTGCCTGTGATACCAGCTCTGGACAACAAAGACTTTTTAAGGTGTTCAAGATGACATTAGTGAGTGTGTCTGTAAATATTTCTGAATCAGGTGTGGCAGCTCAGGGAGCCTCATGAACACAGTACTGTACTTGAACACAGTACTGTAGAGCCTTCAACCACATCAGATACAGAACAGAGCAATACCCAAATCCAGGAACTGCAGAGGTAAACTACCTACCCCACTTCCCTGCTTTGCATTTACCTGTCTGCTCCTTGTGTGCCCTACTGTTCTTCCTAACCCACTGTCTTACAAACACACCTGGCCCACTGACCTACTTGTCTTCAAGGCTGAAAATACATGTAATCACTCTTATGAGCCAAACCTGAGAATATTTCACCCAAGAGTGCTTAAGCAAGACCATATCCACAAGTGTTGGATATGGCCTTGGAACAGGCTTTTATCCTCCTAACTCTCTTACCTACCCAGCTTCCAACCCATTTATACCACCTCTTCCAATTTGGTGTTATTATCCCACTCAATTCCTAACTGATGACCTTGTTCTCTCAGGCAACTGAAGGAGGCTGAGCAGAGAAATGGAGACCTGAAACAAGAAGTACAGATCCTGCATGACGAGATCCACAGACTCAATTTCCAGCAGGTCAAAGGCAAGAAACAAAGCCATAAGCTTACACAAGCTGAAGCATGTTACACAGTTTCAAGAAACTGTTTATTTAGCTTAGTTATCATCATTTGAGCTTGTTAATTAGAAGAGTGGTGGATTGTAGGGTCAAAGACGGATTACTAGTACCATCATCTTAGGCCATTTTACACAGATTGCGTAAAAAAAATTACTATAAAAATCTAACTGGAGAAAAGTAAAAAAAAAAATATTTAAAAAATGCATTCTCTGACAGTACATAAATTAAAAACCAAACTACATTTAATTTATTTTTTGTTGTTGTTGTTGTTAAGTCTGAACAATTAACAGAAAGTCATAATCACATGATTTTCAGTTAGAAATGGCTGCAAGCTTATTGTATTTGTATCACTTCATGGCAAGCTTTATAATAATACATAAGACACAATAAAACAAAAATAATGTCAGAAAGAACCAACATGGGAAATGCTGAATAATTTGGAAAGCTGAATGTTGGGCCTTTTTGTTTAGCGTATGTCTGTCAGTGTCTCTCTGTGTTGAACTATTGAAATTTATTTAAATTGTATTAATAAATTGTATTTTTTTTCTGTCAAATAATAATAACAGTGGCCACTTCCTGTGTCTCTCTAAACAGTTGGAGCTCATTTTTAGAGCTGTTATGTACTATGATGGTTCTTGTAAATATGTTATTTTAATGGACACCATTGCACAATGAATTAAACTTTCCTTCTGGGGTCCAAAGGTTTTGAGTCAGTAACTGTTTAGTTTAATTTTAACTAGTTAAATTATAACTTGAAACCTACCCTTTTATGCTCAAAATAGTTGCTGAATAGTATCAAATGGACATAAACCAACCCCCCACATGCAAACACAATGAAGCCCGTTGTTATGCTGCAAATGTTTATGTTTAAACCTTTACCCAGAGAACAGTTATAAATGTGTCATCCAGGAATAGGCCACTGCGAGTTCTACACCAGCACATGCCAATCAAAGAGCATGTGCTGTGTTCCTCACCCAGGCCACGTGACTAGAAAGTAGACTGCTGAACCACCTCTCACTGCCGCCTGCTTTCACACCAACAAGCCATTCATGAAGAAACAAACCCTACAGTATCTTCTTAAGCTTTACATGTGTGGAGCAGGCAAAAAGCTCTCACTCTCAATTATGCATGCCACTGCACAGTAAAGCATGACATTTCTCCTGTTGTGTGGCTTAGTGGCCTGCTCAATCCTCTATTAAAAAAAAAAAAAAAGGTGTAGTACCTAGTCATGGGAGAAAGGGACATATATATGTGTTTCGTTTTCACAGTACTGCACTAATGGCTCTTTCTCATCTGACCACAGAACAGTGTGTGTGCCCATCACCTGTCTTTCTGCCTGCCTGCTGTGTGGAGCCTTTCAGGGATGTAAGCCTGCCTCTTAGCTTCCTCTTTCTGCTTCTGTGTGAATGGAGCAGTACCATCTGTTTAAGATACAATATTCAACATGGCTCATCCAACAATGTCCAAAAGTATCCCTGAACTCAAAAACTTGATTTTGTAAATGACTAACTCCTCTTGGAACACTGGATACATTTATAAGGATGAATAGATTTGTTTTGGGTATTTGTTTCCCATTTAAAACACAGATTTCATTAGTAATTATGTTGAAAACTACTGCAGGCAGTGTTACATGTGAGCTCTGTCTGTGAAGCTGGCTAACATTCAATCACATAACTTGTGTGCTATGATAAACTGCTGACAATGCCAATCAAGACTTTGATACTAGTGTCTTGTAACAAAAACAAGCTAATTTAATAGTAGATAACTAGCCAGCTACTTCTGTGCTAATTATACAGTACATACAGCACAGTTGTACAGTAAACTGATAACCAAATTTACTGTCACTGATTCACTGATTACACCATTTAGATATTCTGACATTCTAATTTCTGTGTCTTGTGCTTTTCTGTAATAGGGTAGGGCAGGGGTTCTCAAACTTTTCTGATTCACTGATTACACCATTTAGATATTCTGTCATTCTCATTTTTGTGTCTTGTGCTTTTCTGTAATAGGGTAGGGCAGGGGTTCTCAAACTTTTTTCATCCAAGAACCCTTTTAACATTCAAATAAAATCCATAGGCCCCTACATATTTATTAAATGAACATAAAACATGTAAAATCATATTTTGTCTAATTATTAGTGCAATAGAATATTTATTCCTGAACTTTCCACTGACAAAACACATTAAGTCCAAGTTGACATTATTTATAGGCCTCCTTGTTTTTGAGTTATTAGGTTTAAACACATTTTATTCAAGTGACCAATCAAATGGGATAGTGACTATGAAAGCACAGTAATAAATATAATAATGTTAATCATGGTGGGTTGTGATTTTCACTTTAAAAATCTGTGGGTTGTACACTGTAGGTATAGACAAACAGGACTCTGGAAGAGTTTCCAGTAGGCTATATATGCATACATATTCATAGATTTGTATGAGGGTAAAAATACTAAGATGTTGCCAGGCAATTTTAGTAGTTTCTTAGGTGTTTTTTTTTCATATTAAACTATTTATTATTTTAATTACAAAATCAGTGGTACTTTAATGTAAATTAATTACCAACTAACCATGAAGCCATTACCTCTCTGTTCTGTGCTCATTGTGCTTCGCAATGCTGTACAGTACACTAATTTTCATGCCTGAACTGCTGACCCGATGTTTGCAGAACTCAGCAGTGCCCCCTGCCTGCCATTACCCACTAGTGAGGCCTCTGCTGCGCCATCTGCTGCTCTTCCACAGGGTGAGTGTAGTAACATCTTATAGCACATCTACACTTTGTCTTTACACACTGACCGCTGATACCTAGTCATCATATTAGATTTGAGAGCTAAAATCTAATATCTATCAACAACTCAACATTGAAGCTATTTTGGGTAGAGCAATGCATTAAATCATTCATTAAAGGTCTCATTGATGGCATAATATGAAAGATGTGTGGCTAACCTATTAAACACTGGCGTAGGGAAGGGACATTCAAGGCACGCACAACATGCATGAAATGTAATTATCATGCTGCTGGGACATAAACATTAGTGAAATTGTATAACTGCAAACTCCATATAATGGGTGTCAGTGACATTTTGGACGATATAGTGTTGCTTCTGTGTAAGAACCTGTCACTCACAAGCTGCATGAATCTACAGTTTGGGCTTAAAAGAAATCAGCCCCAGCCTCACTTCTTCATCTATTCTGTATTTGTTTCTTTTGACATTCTTATTTCTTTTGTTTGTGCAATGCCTCTGATTGATTTTCCCTCTTTCTCAGCTTCAAAATGGTTCACTTTCTCCCATAAACAGCTCTCTTATCTTCATATAGGCTTATCCATTTTAACAACAAATGCAGCGTTCACAGTTGAAACTGAAGGCTAAACCCAAGAGTAGATGTTCAAAGTTATATATTGTTTAAACAATCAATCTAACAAGGCACACCTAAGTACAACACCTGTCAGTCACATGTTCCAATATTTTGCTCTCATACAGATTGGGTAATCAGATATAAAATGCGCTATGTTCTGTCATTTAACACATCTACATATACCAACCTGTAAATAAAAGCTGAAATTCTAAACTGTCTTCTCATCTTCATCATTTGATATTAAACCCAAATGTCTTCAGTCTTTTAGCAAAAACAAATGAATTGGCCTTGCTGTTCCAATAGTTTCGGAGGGGACTGTATATACCACCTGCCACTGACAAGCATCTCTTTGCCCCTCTCTGTGTCTCAGGTGCGCTGGCCACAGGAGAAGACTGAGTCGTACCTGCTGGCGTGTGCAGAAAGTAGAGAACTCCAGATGTGGGAGCGCTCCTGCAGTTCTGAGCTCTCCTGAGTGCTGCTGTGTGAAGAGTCGATGTCAGGTTCTCTTTGTGGGTCCAGTATGATTGTCTGACATTCTCAGACAGCTTGTACAGTGCAGTCTCTAAAACTCTCCACACCTTACTCTAAGCCACACTTCTGAGATCCAGCCGGTCGTTAACACCATTCAGGAGTATGTGCAACTGGGGTTAATTCAGTAACAAGTAGCAAGCTTAATTTGTTAATGTTTACTTTATAGGCCTCATTGATTTTCATTGATTTCGGTTTCAAGCAGGCTGACACTTGATTGCACTTGTTAATGAAAAATGGGTTTATCTTCTTTCAGTTTGTATGATACTCCTTTTTATACACACTTAAGCTTTTGTAATGTAATTTAAACAAGTACCATCTGATATATCAAAGTGTTTGGGTGTATCAGGCACTGACACTAACACACTCACATTAGCTTAAGTACAGACAAAAGAAAAAGAGGAGAGGACATAGAGAAAGACCACTGAATCCCAGGTGTGCCATTATAATGCACTGTGTACTGAAAAGATTTTTTATTACCTTTTGTACAAAGAAAGTATTAAATCTATTGCACATTTAAAAGCTTTAAATGTTAGCTATGTATTACATATTTATTACAGGACTACTAAGTTTTATTTGTCCATAAAATGCTTAAGTGAATAATTGCTGTTTATGGTGTGGCAAAGACATTATATCTTTATCAAGGTGGTAATGATGAAGAGCAAGTCTTTTTTTTTATCAAAAAATAAAAACTGTGTGCATCCAAGATAATTATTAAAGTTGACTTTCATTTTTTTTAATTACATAGTTGTAATGCACTCTTTTGGGACAGCACAGTTTAGATGAATTATCTGAATAATATTTTTAGGTTTTTGTTGTAGAATATTGGATCTTAGATCCCAAAACTTCTTAAGATTTTTTTTTATTAAAGTACAAACATCATATACACGTATAAAAATATTAACCAAGGTATAGTTTATATTAACTGTACAGACATAATGAACATGGCATATTAAAAAGTAGGAGAATAAAATGTTTTAAAGATGGAAAAACATTTTCAAGATCTGATACACTATACACTGTCCACCTTCACATACACTATATGGCCAAATGTTTGTGGACACCTGAACATCACACCCATATATGGTTCTTCCCCAAACTGTTGCCACAAAGTTAGAAGTGCGCAGTTGTGTAGGAAGATTTTGTAAGCTATAGCATTACACCTTCCCTTTGCTGGAACTAAGAGGCCCAAACCTGTTCCAGCATGACATGAAGACATGGAAGACATGAAGGCCAAGGTCAGTGTGGAAGAACTTGAGTAGCCTGCACAGAGCCCTAACCTCAACCCCACTGAACATCTTTGGGATGAACTGGAATGCTGACTGTGTCCCAGGCCTTTTCACCCAACATCAATGCCTGACCTCACTAATGCTCTTGTGGCAGACTGAGCACAAATTCCCCCCCAAAATCTAGTGGAAAACGTTCCCAGAAGAGTGGATTTTATTATAATGGAAAAGTGGACTAAATGTGGAATGGGGTGTTCAAAAAGCACATGTGGGTGTGGTGTTCATAAACCTTTGGTTATTTTGTCTATTTGTATAACCTTAAGATAGTGGGCCTACATGAAGCTGCCTGCTCGTGTTATCATGTATGCAGAGGCAGAGGCTCAGAGAAACAGTGCGTTGGGTTTCACATGTAAAACGCTGTTGTCGGGTAGAGCATGAAGGGTGAGATGCGGGGCTGAGTGGGCGTGTCCTGCATGTGTTTCCGGTAGTATCTTCGCAGTGCTGGACTGTCCGGATGCCTCTGACGCACGTGCATGAAGTACTCGTCAGGCCGACTGGAAGTGAAGCCGCAGTCCTCACACACAAAGATCTTGGAGCGGCGCTGCCGGTACGCGTACTGCTGCCTCACACCATGGATCTTGCGCAGGTGAGACTCCAGCGAGCAGCGCTGTGTGAAAGCCTTCTCACACAGTTCACACCTGTAGGGCCGGATACCTGCACACAGGGGTGTGTGGGTGAGAAACGGAGGGCTTCTAGCGGGAACAGATCTCTGCAAGAGGTGCGTGTGTAGAGTGTCGTCACCTGTGTGTGTGCGCATGTGCCTCTTCAGGTCAAAGGTGTCGTTGAAGCCTTTGCCACAGTACCTGCATGGGTGCCTCTTGATAAGGCTGTGGCACTTCAGGTGCCGCGTCAACATGCGCTGGAGTGGGAAAATTTTATGGCAAACAGGACACTGGAAGTCTCCAGAGCTGGGGGAAGAAACCTGTGGAGGAGCCGGGGGAAAGATGTTTAAGTTTAATGAAATACACAACAGATTTGGATAAATTGTATACATAACATGTCTTCTCATAAACTGTAATAATAAAACTCAACAGAAAAATATTTATTTCAATGTTTTGTCTTAGCCACTTGGAGAAGACATAAGCGCTGCCCACGTGACGCAGCGTCGTCATGTCATATATCATAAATGTAAATTTTTGAAAAAGTTCCAATGCCAAAAATACATGTAAGAATTTTAGAAATGGCCATGGAAAGATTGATATCTATTGCTTTAAAAATGACCATATTCCCCTGTCATGTCTTAATGGAATGGAACAACAATCTCTCTCTCTCTCTCTCTCTCTCTCTCTCTCTCTCTCTCTCTCTCTCTCTCTCTCTCGCTCTCTC
>JAOUWY010000011.1:4892508-4906652 GCA_025728095.1 Prietella phreatophila
CATAGATTAATGGTTGATCAAGTTATATTCTAAGTGTGGATTAAGTTAGAAGGATTCTGTGTCTTACTAAACAGTGGAACAATTTCTTTCTGTGGCAAATCTAAAGCTATATACCACTTCCAATATGTGGTCTTCTAAACGTGCAGAGTAAGGGCCTTTGTTTGTCTAAACTCAGTTTCACTTCTAAAGTGTGTAAATTAGACACTTTGGGGTGTCTAAAGCAGATTCACTTTGTAAGTAGTAAATTAAGAGCTTGTGTTTGTCTAAACACAACTTCACTTGGTGGCAGTAAATTAGACACATTCCAGAACTGGATTTTCTGAAATGCCCCCCCCTTGGGCTTGCAAATCAGTAACATAAAAAGAGATAAGAGTTCAGGGGAAGGGTACCAAGTTGAGGCTATGGGAGGCATTACGTGACATGATGGAGAACCCAGCTCTGGTAAAACCTTTGAATAACATACAACAGACTGCGCATGTGCCACAATGGTGGGGTATCATATGGATATGAATAATTAGTTAAAGCTATGGAGATTGGTTGGTTCTAAGAAGAAACGTTGAATGCCACACCTAGGAATTATGTTTACTGTTTTGAGAAGTATATAAAGACATGTTCATGTATGTACAAGTTGGACTCTCTGCAGACAGTCACACTTTGTTGGTTTCCAATAAAGTTGATTACTTTTGACATCTACTAAACTCTCTGACTTGAAGTTTTTTGACTTAGGCTAGGAAGGTTGATTTTATCCACAACAAGGGGAAAGGTAGTATTGGTTGCCGGTGTGTAACCGATGCTATCGTACATTTCAGACAAAGCAAGGAAACACCTGGAATTTGGTGAAGCACCTGAAAGACGGTCCTATATCATGTTTGTTTGAGGCAGCTGTGAAACCAGCTAACGTTATGCTAGCCAGTTATTTGTTAATGACGCTAACGCACTGAAATGTTATAAATTACCTCCTAATGGGCCACCATGCATCCCCATTCAGCCTGTGTCCTGTCAGCTAAATGTAGCCTAATGTCACTAATCATTATTCAAATGTTCATGCTTTTAATAAACCTTTTTGGCCTGCCACCATATAAGTGAACTTAGGAGTGCACCTTAGCACTTGTTATAAGCATTTAGCACTGTTCTATTAGTCATTGTCAGACAGTGATTGATAAATAAAATTCCCCCCCAGTCGGAGGAGAATGTCCTCCAAGAGTTTTTCCATTTTTCTTTTTTTAAGACATTTTTTTTTGGTAATTCTTGTAAACCACACCGTGCTATCGACTTTGGTATCAAGTATCGTGTACATTTGGTAGAATTGGTACCGACTATTAGATTTTTGGTCTCGTGCCATCCCTAAACTGGAGGCCATTGTTCATGAGGAATAGGCTAAGATTCCTGAGAAACAATGTCAGAAGCTAACCATCTCTTTTCAGCAGGTTATAACAGCAAAAGGCTGCTCTACTAAGTACTAAAGATGCTTGCCATTAAGGGGTTGAATACTTTTGAAACTATTATAAGTTGCATTTTGAAACTAATAGAAATTATTATAAGTTGCATTTTTAGTTGAATTTAGGGAAACCCCTTTTTGTTTTGTTTTTTAGCATTTGTTGTTTTGAAATATTTCAGGTGTTTTTCTTTGATTTGATGACTCCACCCTAAAATGTATATACCTTTTAATCTTTTCATACAACTTAAATTGTGTGTATTGTTACAAAGTATAGAGACATATCTAACAGATGTAGGATGAATACTAGAGCCTACAGTCTGGGACAGAAATGTACTATTATTGTATTACATGAATGCCCAGGAATAAATGGAAGAGAAGGTCAAAGTTACATATGGTTAGAAATTAGGAAATAGGTGAGTGTATGATTTATTCTCAGACAAACTGAAAGGATTACACAGAACTTACCCACTTCTTCCTGAATCTGGTTGAGCTCCAGAGACAAATCCTTCTTTTTCTGCTCATTATTTTCAGTCTGAAATACACACAAACACATGATTGTCCATCACCTCATCTGAGGAATACACATACTGATTACTGCAGCATCATGACCTGCACAATGACAGCATGGTGCTGACACATATTTTAAGTATATTCCATTATATGCTACATTAACACTAAACAAACTATACTACATTAAATCCTACTGCTGTAGTACAGCTACAGGCTGAAATACTCAGCTGACACTCAGTAAAGCTTTTGTTGTGTGTTTACAATTTCTGTTCATTCTTTCTCCATTTTAAGTTTTCAAACTCGAGTGTGCACCACCACCAACAAGAGGAAAGTTTAATTGCAATGAAAAAGTGAAAATTGATTAATCCACATTAAAGACACATTATCCCCTCTCATAATGGATAATCGAATATCCATTCATTAACTCTACAGTATAACAATATTAGGCAGAAGGCACATACATAATAAGTACAAGGGTTAATTTTTAATCTCATATTTAGTCTCATCTGAATTCTTATTATAATATAATTATAATTACAGGCAACATTTTTATTGCTTATTATAATGCTTTCTGTTGAATTAGAACTACAAACCACTGAGCATAAGTGCATATCTGCATAAATATGCTGGTGTGAGTGTGTTTGTGCGCGCACGTGTGTGTGTTTGTGTGTGTGTGTGTGTGTGTGTGTGTGTGTGTATAGACCTCTGCCATCCATACAGATCCTGACTATCATAAAATTAACTATTTCATTATAAGGGTCTTGGAAAGCCACATACCTTGAGAGATTAGTGTTTCTCTTTATCTAACACGTGAAATTCAGACTATGAAGGTCTTAATCATTATCTCATGAGCTGAGTCAGGTATGCTGTGGCTCTCCAGGAGTGAAGTCCGAGAAACAACAGAAAGAACTGTGGAAGGAGTAAATGATTCAAACTGCACTGTCCTTTTTGAACACCAGAGGGCTCAGTGTAAAAGTCAGCCCATGTGGTTTCTGTAATGCTTACGGTTGATTGTCCAACATAGTTGATTCCAATGAGATTAAAAAAAAATGAATATCGGCTAAGGTAAGGAAGTTTTTAATCCACTCTAGAGGGAAAATATTGTGGAACCATTTCAACAAATTATAATTTGAGTTCAATTTGAGTGCACACTGAACTGAGCAAGCCACTTGAAAATGTAGTGAAGACCAGAAACTCATTTTTTGTTTTTTTAGTGTCTGGAAGAATATCTTAATTTAATAATATGAACAAAAACCAACTCAGTGTAAGTATTATTTGTACTCTTATTATATACTAAAGAACTCTCTTATCACTGAACATCCGTAAAGGAACACAAGCAATGCTTAGTGAAGCAAATGTGCCTGTTAATGTACAGATAACTATTTCATGGCTGCATAAAAGACAGATAAAATGACCAGCTTTTGCAAGTAATATTTTATTATGTATTTATTTGTCAGGCAACTTTATCCAAAAACATTTTTAAATCTAACCTAAAAGCTCATTTTGTAGGTTAGCTTTTTGTGAATGGTTTTAACCATTTTGTATTCAAGTCTGTTTTTTGTTTTTGTACATTTTGGGTTTTTATTTGTGATTTTTTTCTTTTTAGGTATTTTCTTATTGCATGAAGTGCCTTGAGAAGCTGCTTTAAAGGCACTTTATAAATATAAAGTTTATTATTATTATTATTATTATTATTATTATTATTATAATAAAAGCCTAACACTGGACTATCACAATTATATAACAATGTGTATCACTTTAAGCTAAAGATGACCTGTTTAACATACATTTTTCTTTCAGATCCTGTGTGATTTTACTGAGTATCTTTACATGCTGAACTACATGCTGCTATCAATACCTTCAGACAGAAGTGCTGGGTGCAGATGGCTAAGACATCCAGACCCAGCATGGTCCTCTTCAGCTCAGCCCGGAGAGCCAGCAACTGTCCATTCTGCTCCTTGCATTGAGCTTGCAGCAGCAGCACCTCCTCCTCTTGCTTTTCCTGCTCCTCTCGCTCTTTCTCCTTCCTCTGTGCCTCTTCGTTTTTCTTTTCTGAGCCTGGGGAGACGCTGCGTCCTGCAACTGGCACGCTTGAGCCACCAGGAACTCCAGGGACCCACGCTGCTGCTGCCCTCTGTCTCTGCAGGACTGGAGAGAGAAGACCAGTTTCATGCAGAAGTTAAAGTAGGCGTCACAGCTCATAAACTGTTTCTCTCTGAGGATGAGTTCGGATTAACATGCCTTTCTTTATTTGTTTGTTAAATATGAGCAGTATATAGGCCTCTTGTTCTGGAAAGGAAAAAAACTAATTAAAAAGGATCTGGGGACACAGCAAATGGACACTTTTCCTTTCTGTGTGTCACAAAAAAAGGCCACAGAGTTCTGCTCCAGCAGAGAATATACACAACCCTATAGTGCATTGTGTGTGTTTGCACCCTACTGCCCTAAGTGCCACACCACATGACAAAAAGTGCTTTTTGAATCTGGCAGCAGGCAGTAAGAAATCTATCTTAACAACTTTCGAATGAACCAAAATTCATAAATCCATTACTGTCATACTGACTCATAAACATGCTTGTACATTAACCTCAATACACAGATTACAAGAGCATAAGTCACATAAAGTGCTTTGAGTGGGCTCATGCATTTCATCTCTAATGCACACACACCCACATCCATCAGATTGTTCACACAAACAAATGCATGTATGTATATATAGTCTAATACATGCCACCAGAATGGTTTGCACTACAGTCATGTAGTCATCTCTATGACAACAGAAGAAAAGTCTTGGAGTCTTGGAAATAAAACAGGTCTAATAGAAGGGTAGAAAATGTTTCTCACAACTCAGAGGTGACAATGTGACAGAAGCTTTTAAGTAAACAGATGCCATTCTTAGGGTTAGGCGTAGGGTTATAGTTTAGGTTTAGGGTTAGGGTTAAGGTTTTGAGTAGCCCCACTGAAAGCCGACCCGTATTCCATGAAAATGTCAAAGTGCAGAACCATTCTAAAACCTCAGATGGGAATTGTACACTGTTATACCAGGAATTCATCCTAAATGGGGCCCCATATTACAGGTGTGTGTGGCACTTGTGCAAGTTCATTTTGAATTGTCACATTTGCATAATGAAGAAAAGAGGCAGAACAGTGGTAAATGGCAGAGATAATCTAAAAAGGCAATAATTAAGAATAACAAATATAGGCTAAGCCTGCTATGTAGGAATTGGCACTCGGGTTAAAACTCTAATGTTTATTATTTAGCTAGTAATCATTATAATTATAATAGTTATTATTATTATTATTATGATTATTATTATTATTACCATTATTATTATTTTGGTAGAAATCATCGTTTATCTGGATAGTTTGGTCTTTTAAAGTATCTACAGATTATGCAGAATGATGCTAACACTTTCAGACAGTTATCTCATTGTAGTGAAGCATAGTATAAACTTATATGCCTACAGTTTGGATTAGGGAATAATTGTTTTTTTTAACCAAAAAACAGACGTCTTTCGCCTTCCCTGACTAGAGCTAAATTAAAATACATGTGCTTCTTATAATAACTATAAGTAAGTAACAAATATGCTGTATAACAAATGGCAATAAAGAGAAGAAAAACGCCAGGAAAGCCTATTGCATTTTCCTGAAAGTCTCTAGAATCACTTCTGTAAGTAATGTAATGTTATGCATTGGAATGTTAAAGTATTGTTCTGTAATACAATACGGTGTAATGTATATACTACATGGTACAATTGGTTTGTGTTTATAGCAGTCTCATAAAGAGATAATGAGGATTGAAGGATGGTGGGTAGATGGTGAGTATATCAGACAAGAGGGAATGTGAACTTTGAATTGAGTGGCTGACCTGGAAGCCTGTCGTGTAAAACTGTGTAAATGGAATAACCATGTACTTACCAACACATGGACCCCATTTCCATGTATGCTCTCCATCTGACCATTCCATAAGTTTTTAAGTAATTTAAATGTTTGTTACCTACAATCCATGTAAGGATAATATAGGTTTTTAGGGACTGTGTTGGCTTACATTGTTTTTTCATGTACTTTATATCTATGCGAATTGCAACCTATATTCAATATTTGGTTATCTATTCTTCCTTTAATGACTCTTTTTTATATCTTAACAAAAACCATGGCAATATATAGTTTTATAATCAATGTTGATCACAAAAAGTTGATGCAGGACAGATCTTTTTCTCACCTGGTGATTGAGGTTTGGGTGAAACAACCGCCAGACGCTTTGGGGATGAGAGCACTGAATGACAGCCTTCAGATGTCTTCTGAAATTGTTTGCGAGAGCCTAAAATGCATAAACAGTAAACAGTAAGTAAATACTTAGTGATAAAAAGAGTGAAAGATGAATGTACTGTGCATGTTAGCTGGCTACATAGATGTGTCAGATAGCTACAATTCTGTAGGCACCTTTCTTTTTCCTGCTTTTTCTTTCTCTGTGTTACTCTTTGGCTGTGGTGCCAGTGAGAAAGATCGATTTCAATAAGGTGCAGTCAGGCACTAAATGAGGCAGACTCATGCTCCTTTAATACCTTAGCTTAGCTGGAATGATATGCTGCAACCCTCACACACACTACTGCACTCTAATGTGTCCCTCTACCAGCAGTCGTTGTGCTGATTCCACAGTAGCTCTCCTATGCAATCGCATTAAATCCCATGCACTGTGTGGCTCCGGGACTAAATTCAAGCACTGAATGAATCTAAGAATATTAACAAATTTTTGGACCATAGTTAAGCAAAAGACACAATTTCTTACTTATCATTTCTTTATTATTAACAATCATTAATAATAATAGCATCATTTTCTTGAAATATAGAGCATCCAATTCTAAGATTTTTGGGTCCCAGAGCTCCTCATTACTGTTAACTCATCTTCACATGAAGCAAACAACCACAAAACTAGATCCTCAGGCACGCTAGTACTAAATCCAGATGCTCCCAAAACCCTAACATCATAATGTACACCCCACACCATCCTCTCAAAATATATCCCAACACTGGAGGCAAGAAACTGGTGTGAATTTAAGTACTGGATTCCTAGATTCCATCCTCTTCAGAAGAAACTTTGAAAAGTTCTGTAGCAGTTATTGCTAACAGCCACCACCAGCAGCTCCGGCTAAGATTCAAACCCATTTCAGTACTCCCCGCTGGGTTAGCAGCTCTGGCAGCCCTCTCCCCCCTGACTCTTGAGCTGCTATATGGCTACACACACTGTAGGAACAGGAAGCTGTGCTTAAAGATTAATGGGCTGAAGACTGAGAGTGGCACAGGGCTGATAAAAATATAGGATCCAGGCCATGATCCTGCTGCCTGTGCCTTTTGTCTATTATTGTTCATAAAGTGGAAAGCAAATGTTTAGAAGATGAGCAGAAAGACCCTGAAGCATCAATAAATGTTCTATCACTGGGATAGGCACAATTGATAAGAAAAAAAAGAACACACTGGATTGAAAAGAAACACACTGGACAAATGACAAATGACAAGGACAAATACCAATAAAAATACAATGAGCTCAGCTAGTTATAGGTCTTAATTTAAAAACAAATGCTGTCTTTGTGTGTACACTGTATACAGATAACACAGAACACACACACACACACACACACACACACACACACACACACACACAAGGCTGGGGTGGAAGAACTCGAGTGGTCTGCCCTGACCTCAACTCCACTGAACACCTTTGTTATGATTCGGAACCCCGGCTGCATTCCAGGCATCCTCGCTCAAAATTAGTGCCCGACCTCACTAATGCTTTTGTGGCTGAATGGGCAAATCCCCATAGCTATGCTTCATAATTTAATGGAAAGCCTTTCCAGAAGAATGGAGGTTATTATAACAGCAAAGGAGGGCTAAATCTGGAATGGGATGTTCAGAAACATATATGAATGTGATGGTCAAGTGTCCACAAACTTTTGACCATATGGTGTATATAAATTTGCATCTAATAGAACATACAGGCTTAATGATCATTTCATGTGAAAAGATAAAGTGGATTGATTAACAACCAGCGCAGGCAATTTTAGTATACCAGAAATACAGAATTTAGATCACCCTTTTTTGTAACACTATATTTGGATTGTTCACTGTAGGCACTCTATAAACAGTCAACAAACCCCTTATGGACTGTTAACAACCTGTCATCAACCAGCAAATAAACAAATTTTAAGCAATTTGTCAACAATTTTATGGTTGTTGAGGTTTCGTAAACAATGTATACACTCAACATCTCTCTGTTTTCTTTCACTTTATTTCCAGTTTATGGTTGTCAGTGTTTATTAGATCATCCGTTGACTATTAGCTCATCTGGGGTTCTGTTAATTTCGAAATCAGTTCACATGTATTCTACTTTGACATATTCTGAGATGCTGTTGAAAGATAGATAAACATTCTTTGACATCTATACATATACTCATGCCTGTTGTGATGCCAATGGCTGATCCTGACATGCTTCTACTGCTCCTCTCACCCTGCAGACCTGCCTGATTCATCCTGAAGCACTACTTCTGATTCCCTGTACTTTCTGCTGTTGCGGGAGGTCCCACATCGATACCCTATGGTTTGCACTTACAAAATCTAATCTTTTGTGGATAATCTTACCTGGAGAATGTAGACTTAAGAACTGCTGTTGTAATCATAAAGGCTGTGATACTCATCCCAAATATCCCTTCAACTCAGTTCTGTTTAGTTCTGTTTGTGTTTACATTCTAGACTCTAATGAGTTTTAATCCCCCTACCTATTGTCACTCAGAAAAGGATGGGTTTCTTTTTGGATCTGGGTTCTCTCAAGGTTTTTTCCTCAAGGAGTTTTTCCTTGTCAATGCCACCTCTGACTTGCTCATTAGGGATCTAAATATAAATCTACATTCATATGTCTGAAAGTTTGGTTTGTGACAATGTGTATTGTTAAAATCTTTAGAGAAATACAACTGTATTAAACTGAAATAAATGTTGTTAAGAATCATTTGATAGGCTAGTTCATGACAGTCTATAGAGGTTTGATAAAGCAGCTCAAGTATTTCCCTAGATTTTATCATCTCAGCAATATTGGAATAATAACTCTTCACAGCCCAGCAGGTATACACCATTGGTTACTCCGCCCACTGAATTGTCTGTGAGATTAATGACATCATGGTTGCTGTGGTCACTGGAATCATTATTCCTGCTTGACAACCTGTCCTTACGCTTCAGCTTTACACTTAGTGGCAATAATGTGCCTTAATAAGAGAAGCTCCCATGGGTTTGCAAATCTCCCATCTGCTGCACAACCGTCTTTCAACTTATACACACTGCTATAAAAAAAAATAAACTTTTAATATACAACTGCCAAAATTTGTAAACACAGCAGTCACGGTCCTATCCTGAAATAATGATACAAACTATTGATTTAGTATAGAGTTGCCTGGCTGGAGGGGAGGTTTGTTTGTGGCATAAATAGCAGTGTGTCTGGTTGTGTGGATTAAATATTTTTTTGACTTCTTATCATGGAAAATATAAGATCTCAGTATCTTTTTCATGTTCTTACCAACTGGGGAGCCTGGTGGAGGAGGCAGCAGTGGGCGGCGGGTAGGTACTGGAGTGCTGGGGGGCTGTGGGCTGCTGCGGCATGGCACTCTCTGCCCTTCTCCACATGAAGCTGTAATCACCCTGTGAAAAGGTGGGTCATCGGTGACACTACCAGGACCTATTTGCAAACAAACAAATAAAAGCCATCAGTTAGCACATTATCAAACAGCATCAACAAGATAAGGCACGGGGACCAGTCTTATTGGCCTTTCCTTAACCCTGTTGTCAATGTCAGCAACACTATAGCTTTCATTTTTGCACTCATCTAACTTTTTCTTTAATGTCTCATTGCCATTTTTGCTCTTAAAATCATCCACTGCACCTCAGTAACCTTATTTACACTACTCACCCTGTCTGACACAAACCTCACCATTTCTAATATATTGTAGATGCTTTTGTGTCATGGTGCTGTGAAAGAACGCACAAGTCTTTCACATGGTGATGTCTTTCTACATCACCATGGTAGTAGGTTTCAAAGCAAGAGTAAACAGAAGGAGAGGATCAATTTGACCTGCTGGTCACAAAAAAACAACAAGACAAAGGCAAATGGACCAGTGCGAACAGAATGATATCTGCCCCAGCTCCTATGTAGTATGCCTCCTTTCAAACACACCAGCATGTGCCACCTCCTAGTGAGGTCCCACCTCCTATGTCCCACCTCCTATGGAACTGTTTAAGCAGCTAAGAGTTATAGCAGTACAGATTTTCACACTGCCATGCTTCTGTGCAATTATCTAAATGGTGGTACCATTACCTGAACACCAAGGGCAAAAAGACTGCACATCTCTCCATAACACTACAGGAGGAATAAGGGCTGAAAGTGACAATGCAAAATCAGCTTCCATCCAGTTGGATGGCATATGAGCTCTGTGATCAGGAGACAACAGTTTAATTTCCTGTCATAATAAGTCCCAATTACACACTCAGCATTATGCATAATGTGTAAATATGTGGCGAGCTGTGTCCTGGCTAGTGGCTTAATAAATGTTGGCAGACCTAAAGAAAAGTATCACAAAGAACCCACCTCTTAAGTTTCCCAGAGGAGACAATTAAATCCTTAATTAATGTTAAACTAATACACACATTCACACTCATACAATTAGAGCATGCGAGTTCTGAAGAGAACCAACCGCAGAGATGACTCTACTTGTAATGAATGTAGAGCAGCATTGACATTTTCCTTATAATGAAGACAAATGCACAACTGAATAAACACAAGATTCTGTTTCTGTCTTAGAAACACATGAGTCATAATTTACTATACACAGCATTTTTAAAGAAATGATAAACAAATAATTTGATTTGGTGGAAGCTGTATAGGAGAGGAAAATTAAGCCATCAGCAGTTTTTGTCTCAGGCAGAAGCATTTAGAGAACAAGCAGTGTGGCAGAACAAAAGGAATCTCAGTAGAGGGAAAGGGGGAGGGGGAGAGGAAGAGAGAATGAAGATGGGGTATCGGTGTTGGGGTGAGGAAGAGGGGAGTTATGTTGATTATTATTGAGTGGTAAATGCATACAGTTAGACCAGAAAGCATGAGATGACGGAGGCAAGCAAGAAGAGGGCTACAGGGATAAACACTCTATAAGGAGGATATAAAGAGAGTGAGAGAAAGAAACAACTAGAGGGTAACAGAGAGAAACAGAGATGATGTGATGAAGCAGGAACCAAGAAAAGGAAAGAGGCAACACACAATTTGAGGATTCAACAGACAAATAAAACAAATAAAAAATGTCCAGCTTTTGACTTTTGGACATCCAAATGGAAACATCAGCAATGCTTCTCCACCACAGCAGGTGTTCCAATCTGGCATACATACCACAGACGTGCCACCATAAGAAACAGACTGCCATGCATTATTAACCATGAACCATCAAGCCAACGCCCACCTTGAAATGACAGTAAAATGGCTGACGTTAATGATTATGCAAAGCGAGCCATCTACTGTCATATGGGCCACCAGAGTAGAAAGGATAGCATCAAGCTCCAGGCATACCAATTACATACTTCAGTCCAGCTCATGGCAAACTGACAGGCGACCAAGTGGTTATTTTATCAAAGGTGTAATAGAGGAAAAGAGAGACAGAAATATGATTGGAATGATGCTGAAAAACAGCTGTTGGAATGTATTTGAAAAAAAATTACTTACTCCAGTGAATTCATTTACTTTGATTAATAAAAAAAAAAAAAATAATGGACCCCATAATCATATTAAATCTGATAACGAGTGTTGAAAAAAACTAAACACACTGACGTAAGTAAAAGTACTGCTACTGTATTTTGATGAGTCATAGGTAAACATAATAATCAAGTAAGAGAAGTGTAAATAAATTGTCTGGTGAAAAACTACTTGAGAAATTACTTTAGAAATAACTTTTTACATGTCTACAATTGACAACTAATCTGAAAATGTTCTTTATCTGAGAAATGCTTAAAAAAAAAGAATTATGCTAACTAACCAAATAAGCTATGAAAACCACCTCAATTATCAACAGTATATAAAGAAAGTTAGCTGGCTAACTAACTTATCCAAATGCTGTTGGGGTTTCAGTAGCTTCAGCTTGTTAACTCATGCTTTTTGAGCTACATAGTTAGCTATCGAGCGAAGGTTTTAGAGCATTACCTATAGGCTGTAGCAGAACTCAGATATATTTAACTCAACAAGCCATGGCTACTGAACATGGAAATGACCTCTTAAGTTCAATACAGGACTTTCATATTGTAAAACATCAAAAGATCTGGCTAGCTAATCTAGCTCACTTAGATAGCTAATGGCTTACCCATATACAGTATGCATGTTTCCACAAGCTGTTGAACTGTGAAATGCTGATATTTTCAAGGGTTTTGGGCCATATCATTTGCAGATCATTATCACTCTGTCACTCAGATTTAAAACTCGAAATGGAATTATTTCAAATGTTCACATACTGTCTTTTAATTAGCTTACAGTCTTCTAGCAGTGTTAAATGCATTAATATGATTTATTATTATTATTTTATCTTAGTACAATTAGAATGATCCATGTACCAAAGTACAAGAGTAGTTTGTTACTTTCCACTCCTGTTGATAACCAAAGTCAAATAACAAAAAGCAGCATATTTAGAACACTCAGCAGGTAGAACTGACATGTCAGAGAATTAGAAAAAAGATGGCAGTAGAAAATATACATATCAATTTAACACATCCTCAGAGACAATGAGCATACCTCCACCAGAGTATATCACATAGTATAGTCTGTGAACTGACAGACTGACAGAGAAAGAAAGTCTGAGTGGAACAGATACTGTGGAAACAGCAGAGTGGGGTATCGTCAGAGGTTCTGCATCTGTACAATGTGGCATATGTCATGTGACTGAATGACATAAGAAAGGAGATAAACACAAACACTGTCTGGGTCTGAATGATACAAAGATGTGTATATGACACTCTAGAATTTATAGCAACCTGCATTAATCCAAAGTGTAGAGAAAATACCTAATTAAAACAACTTAACCTAAAACGTTAAAACGTAACTGCTTAACAGAAGATAATGGGTTAAAACAAACTTACTTGAAATTAAAAATCAATTAGTCCAACAGATGGACATCTGTCCTATTGGAGGAAATAATTACTTTATTCTAGGCTAATGCTACACAGAAAAAAGTAGGGCTATATATAAATTGACTACCTTAATAATAAATCAGTGACAACAAAGTGCTGCATATTATGTTTTAGCTGTGGCACATCTTGCTGATCTCCTGGAGGACTATATTCCACCCTGAGCACTTCTCCTGTCTGAGGAATGAGTACTATAAAACTGAATGATCACTCACAGTTCAGCTAGTGGAATATATTTTCTTACATCACGTTTTAACTGTGCAATTGTGATATTCCTATACTTCTACATCATTCATTGTAGATTGTGTAATTAATGTACTTTCTTATAAATACTGCAGATTCATCTCGAGAGCTAGGGGTAAAGTGAAGCAGGATAACTTGAGGAGTCAGTGGAGCTCTAGTAGTGAGTAATGCTTTAATAATATGATTCATTTTTATTATTTGAATTTCTTAAACCCAGTGTAATTTCACAAAATATGCAGGCAGCCAAACTGAAATAATCCCCAGACTCAAACAAACCTTCACTAACACATGGAAAAAAGTATGTAAAGCAGAGTAGGAACTGAGGAGTCTGTAAACATTACAAACAGGGCTTTGTTTGAAAAGTGGACTCAGTGTAGCTGATGGAAACGGGAGTAACTGCGAGCTGATATTTCAGTAAGGCTGAGGACTCTGGCAGCTGAGTTTTGTATATAATGAAAACATTATTAGGGTTTAGCAGAATGCCAATAAAAATTTAATTACGGCTAGCAATATGAGAGAGTTGTACAGGACCAGTGTTTCAGCACCATATGATTTATTTGTGTAGGTGGACTGCATCTTAGGCATGTGTGAGACTCTCTCATGGAACTCATTCTCTTCCATCCTCTCAGACTAAAGCTGCAATACAAAAGCTCTGCAGAAACACATGAACCAAAACATAGCTTAAAGATGGAGATCTCTGGCTTTTCTCATTACAGGGAGCATGTGTAGATCTGTGTGTGTGTGTGTGTGTGTGTGT
>JAOUWY010000011.1:4965139-4977413 GCA_025728095.1 Prietella phreatophila
GACATAGCATAGATAATACGAGGGAGAGGAAACATGGAGCCCAGGAGACTGGGCATTGGGAGGTAGGTGAGGGGAGGTGATGGGAGGTGTACATTACAACAGACAAAAACAGAAAGGGAAAAAATAAACCTTTGCAGCAGTCGACACACCTCTTGAAATGTGTCAATATGCAATCAAGGTTTCTGACTCCAGCAGAGAAACCCAGCAGACTCCCAACACCAACTACACATGATGAGATATTGCATGCACTATGACAGTCAGAGCTCAACTCAGGGCCAGTGCAATGTTAGCAGTATTAAGAGCCTTTCTCACCTGCCAAAAAGCCAGATGTTAGAGTAGCAGGCAAGGGGTTTTTTGTTTTCAGGTTGATTTCAGCCATGCATTTGAAGATTAGACCGTCATCCGCCATTGCCCACAAGACCCGGGGTATTGGAAACATTTTACCAATCAGGCTAGCATGAGAAATTGGGGAGAAGAGGCGAGGCCATGCCATGCATGTGAAAGAGTGATAAATTGCATTCACTGTCCTATCGCAAAGTGCATTCACAGTCAGTGATGAAACCCAAACAGCAGACAAATCCACTGTGGTTTCATCAGAATAAGCAGTGAACAAAGAGACATACAGTTCAGTGCACTTAAAAATAATACAACTGTTTCCTTTCATAGCAAATAAAACTATTATTAGATTGCTCAGAAGACAAAGAGATGCATTCAAACATGATTTCTGCTTTTCTTTTTTTCAGTCATTTTAGGAGTAACTATAAAACATACAGTACTCATTAAATTAGTTGATCAGTCTTTTGATACATTTGTTAACAGTTCTCTTACAGTAAGGAGAAGTGATACCATCATGTAAGGAATGCATTATAATGGTTATTAATGCATGAACATACATATTTTTAAAATGTATACTATGAAATATTTTATATAAGAAATAGTATGATAGACTTTCCTGGAAAAAATAGGGAAATCAACTTCGCTTAAATAAAGAACAAGTAGTCATAATCATAGAACAAGCACTATGATGCATATTTTTAGCAAAGGGGTCGTATGTACAACCTCAGACAAATATATACATGCAATGCCATACATGTATGCACAGGGCACATTGCCATTCCACTTCCTGTTACAAGTACATTCATGTGTACTGAGATTTTAGAAGACTATTAATAAGTTTAGCCCGATTAATGTTCAGTGAAAGTCTGTGTGTTGGCAGATTTAATATTATTCATCAGATCCGATTTCTGAAACATACAGGAGAATGAGGACAAGGAAGTGGTGCTGAACTGAAGTCTGCTGTTCATACAACACCTGTTTAAATGTGTATAAGCTTGGCTTTGTGCTTACCTGGTGGATAGGGCACACAGAGAGCCTACAGCCACTGCGTAGGTGGCACCCGCCCAGCCTACATATTTAAAGGCGACAGGAATTGGGCTTTTCCTGTCCAGCATGTAGTAAGGCATCATCATAGTAAGAGCAGCTGATACAGCAAAGTAGGCGACAAAACAGATGAGGAGAGACGAGACGATGCCGATGGGGATGGCCCTCTGAGGATTCTTCACCTCCTCACCTAGGAGATATTTAAGTGACCTATGTGCAAAAACTGCAATGTCCTCACTGGCGTCACACAGCATTGAACAGTACAACGTATTCAGAATCATTTCTAATTATTGACTCACTGACAAAAGGCAGGCCTGGAAAGCTGTAATGTAAATCGGTTCAGCCACACAGAATGTGCATATTGCCAATACATTCAGAAATTTTCCCAGCTCAACTTCTGAGAAAAACTGGTACACACACACACACTGCTGGCATCAAATAACATTTTGCTTTGCCAAAGCAATTTTATCCCTGTAAAAAATCTCAGCCAGAGTATGCATTCTGAGGGGCTATTCTATGACAAATAAAACTCTTCAAATCAAATTTCTTGTTTCATTTATTTAAAATTTTAATACCTACTCTATAAACATGTTTTGTGCTTTAAATAATGACAACTGGTCTGTGAATCCAGCTTCATAACAATGTTAAAGAACACATTAAAAAAAATAAAAAATAAAAAAATAACTTGATCAAGTTCACATTTTAATTAACGTATCATACTCGTTATTTAAGTAACGTGTTAGTAATTACTTTTATACCCTCTGTACAGATCATATTTTCTCATACCTCATATTTCTGATCATATTCTTGGCATGTCAGTCTTTCCACAATTAAATGATTATCAGCTGTGGCATTTGCAACTTGTAGACTGACTTGCTCTGTGAAAGTTCGACACAACCTCAGATTTAAAGTAAGCGCTATGAATTTTCTGGTTCTGGTTTGGAGCCTGACTATGCTCTGTACTTAGGATAAGGCATGGGAGAAGACTGTTGCTGCCAAAAGCATAATAACATAGGAAAGGCCAAATGACTTTATGTAGGGGGGTTGGTGGATGAACCAGACCCAAACTCAGCAGTGTGCTCTGGGTGAAAAGACATGCACAGGCAAACATAAACCCAATTCCACCAATCAGAGCTGAAAACATAGGGGCGTGACCATAGCTGAATGGCAAATATAGGCCCGGGGGGAAGTAAGTGCTGGAGAAAATGATGCTAGATAAAACACTAAATAAGTGTTAAGAGAAAGGGAACTGGTGTAGAGCAATATAAACATTTAGTGTGGTGATAACCAGCCATAATTCGAAAACAGCTTAACAACATGCTACTGTGTCATATATTTGAACATAGTTAAGTGCTACTGAGCTTGTTTTTGGAAAAACATTAGGTGATTGGGAGTTTCCACTTCCACCAACTGCCTCTTATACACTTACTCACCTGTGGTGGCAATGCAGTCAAACCCTACAAAGGCATAGAAGCAGGTAGCAGCTCCAGAGAGGACTCCAGTGAAACCAAATGGCATAAATCCACCCATTCCTAAGCTCCATTCCTCCTTGGCCTCTGTTGTACTTTTCAAAGAGGAGAAGAGAGGATATTATTTCACATAATATGTTAAATGTAGTTTTGCTTTATAACAATACACCCATTCATTTTTATTATTTTACACCACAGCTCTGTTGAATTCTCGATTCTGTTTGGTCAGAAGGTTGATTAATTTTTTATAATTTTTTTAATAACTGCAGCTCTGATAGTAGTGCCAGCTGCAAGACAAATCACAGGTTTTTATTAATGTGATTGTTCTAATATGTTATCATATCCAGGACAAGTAGGATTTTATTGCATTTGTGTTTTATTAAATAAAAAGTGATATGGGGAAAAAGAGAAGCTGGTGAGGGATTCTACTGCTTATAACATAAGTGATGATTCAGAATGTATGATGTGTCATTCTTAACTAAATAAACAATTATAATCATTGCCTGCTTGCTGTGGTATAAGAGGTATTGGAAAGCAATTAACTTTGGATTGATAATAGCCCTCTGCTGCACAGTGGGTTGTATCGCACTACTCCATCGATTATTTTCCTATAACAGCACACCCTGATGTGTTTTATTCCTTATATTGTATAACCATCAAGATGGCAATATGAGGCAACAGTTTACATTGGTGATAATGTGGCAGGAAAGAAAATGTTACAATACCACGCTACATTGGCAGTGTCCCATAAACCCAGCACTAAATCTCTACTATCAACATGGGAATAGCTTTAGAGTTGATGATAAACCTGCTGTACTGGGTAGCACAACAGAAAGGAGATCAGCTTCTGTATGCTACTCACTTGAATGCTGAGGAGTTGCTGGCATTGAGAATCTCATCAGGATTCAGTTGCCAGTTCTTGAGCGTGCCTTTGACCAGGCTTGATACCACCATGAACAGCAGCACCAGGACATTGATGCAGGTGAAAACCTTATTGACCATGGCTGACTCCTTCACTCCAAAGGCAAGCAAGCCTGTGTTTAAATAAATAAATAAATAAATAAATTCATTTTATAATAATTTGACTCTTTGTGTTGCACAGAAATCACCCTAATCATAAAAACTACAGAAATTCATTTACATTTATGGCATTTGGCAGACGCCCTTATCCAGGCTGACAAATATTTATCTCATTTATACAGCTGAGCAGTTGAGTGTTAAAGGCCTTGCTGAAGGGCCCAGCAGTGGCAGCTTGGGAGTGCCAGGATTTCAATTCATAACCTTCCAATTAGTAGTCCAAAATATTAACCACTGAGCTACAACTGTACCATTAATTTTGAAATAAAATCACACAGTACATGTTTGTAAAAATTATATTAAGTGTCTTTTTAAAGCTGATTAGCCAATGAAATACCTGTGAGAATCAGAATGATGGCTACTGCGAACATATCTGGGTACTCAGCCAACACACCTGGGACATTCATGGTCATGTACTGACGACAGAACAGCTCAATTTGTTTGCCGATCAGCTCATCAAACGTGGCGCTCCAGGCACGAGCTACACTGGCTGTGCCTTTCCAATTAGCAATGAATGAGAGAAGATGCAATAAAATTATGTTGCATGGAAATGATACAAAGAGTATTTTAAAAGGCTAATTTAATGAGAGTAATTATTCAAAGGGCACTCATCAAAGGGTGTCAATCTATGTCCAAAAACAGAATGTAAAATAAAGCATTAGCCTAAATTCAACTTATCTTGTTTCATACTCTCACAGGCAACTTTAATAGAAACATCTGTACCCCTGCTCATTTATGAAATGATCCAGTCAGTCAATCATGTGGCATTGCAATGAATAAAATAATGCAGATACAGGTCAAGAGCTTCAATTAATGTTCACGTTCACCTAAACTGGACAGTTGCAGACTGGAAAATCATCGCTGGACTTCTGACAATCCTGAACTGTCAAGTTTGGGTAAGTCTGTGCCCACTGTTGTCTGTAAGATTCCTGTTCTTTGCTGAACTTCTGGTGTAGCAGTCCATCTGCCTTAAGGTTCAATGTGTTGTGCATTCTGAGATGCTTTTCTGCTCACCATGGATGTAAACAGTGATGATTTGAGTTACTGTCGCTTCCTGTCAGCACAAACAAGTCTGGCCATTTTCCCCTCAACCTCTCTTATCACCAAAGCATTTTAGCCAGCAGAACTGCCACTCACTGAATGTTTTTTTGTTTTTCACACCATTCTGTGTAAACTCTAGATTCTGCTGCATGTAAAAATCCTAGGAGCTTCTGAAATACTCAAATCAACCAGCCTGGCACCACAACCATGGCAAGTATACAGGCATTCCTATTAAAGTAGCCAGTGAGTATATAAGCACATAAATAAATATATGTTTTAAATGTTCAGTATATTGTTATTTATATTCATAATATCCAATTTATTTGTTTTTAAATGCATTTAATGGAAAATTTAACTCTATAAGTCTGTATAAACCTCTGTACATGTGGCCCTACCTATGATATAAGAGAGGATCAGATTCCAGCCAGTGATGAAGGCCCAGAGCTCCCCCACTGTCACATAGCTGTACAGATATGCTGAACCGGTCTTGGGTACTCGTGCCCCAAACTCAGCGTAGCACAGGCCAGCCAGCACTGATGCCATGGCAGCAATGAGGAAGGACAGCACTATGGCAGGTCCCGCATTCTCCCTTGCCACCGTGCCGGCGAGGACATACACCCCAGCCCCCAGAGTACTGCCCACTCCCAGAGCCACTAGGTCAAATGTGTTGAGACATCGTGAGAGACGAGAGTCTTCCAAGCTGCAATCCACCACTTTCACCCGGAGCAGCTGTTTGCCAAAACTCAGAAGCCTCTGCGAATCCATGGCTCATCCAATCCTGTTTGAGCTGGCCTGATCTGATCTGTTTCCACACACAGCCTACCTATGGGAATGGCAGGAAATGAGTAATGGAAGTGAGCTGGTGTCCAATTTTATTAAATTGGTTGCCAAATAAATGACTGAACATAATGTTAACAGCGTGTTTCAGAGTTAAAGCATTTTCATGAAAGAGACAATTGGGCCACTCTATCTAATTCATATTTCAATTTGCATGTTCAGTTGTTTGATTGATATAGGTCCTTGGCACATATTATACCATCATTTTTAATTTATTGTACTGTAGATCAGCATTAAAAAAGGAACATTTTGTGCTTCCAGCTCCAGAGTATGAACTGGCAGCGGGAAGCGGCTGTGATATGATTTATGAATTCAGAAATCTACAATCAGAATAGAACATAATTCGTGTTCACATCTGTAAGAAGGCAGATGAATGGACTCAACCCAAAACAAGCAAATACAGTTCACCTTAAAAGCAATTCTAGAACAGCAACAAGTCCATGTAGTCAAGAGAAAGATTACAACAGAGTCAAATGATGCAACATCAAACTCTGACTATGTCACATGCACTATACAAGAGACAGTCAAAGAGTTTGCATGCTCATAGACATAAGAGTTCTGCAAAATGAAGCAAAATCCATGAAGTGTGTTAACTACTACAGAGGCTAAACCATTTTACTCTTTTTTTTAACTAATTTTAAGTTTTTTTTCATTCATTTAATAAATTAAGACTATAACAATGCAGCAAAATGAAAACATCAACTGATGATTCACAATTACTTCTGTCCTTAACATTGATTAACATGTTCAAGAGATAAAGGATCAAGTGAGGCCATAAGGCAGAAAAAAGGCCCTAATCCAGTGGTATTTTAGATAAGTAATAGGTGCTATAAAATATGTCAGAGAGTAATTGAAAGCCTTGTTAAAGGTCTGTGGCCCTTAAACATCTTTCTTACAGATACTTTTTTGTGCGTTTCAAATATCACTTAAAGCTGAACGTTCTTATTAAAATAAAGATTTGAGTTATTCGAGATTATAGTTATACTAAATGCTGACAATGATAAAGTGTGAATCAGATATGCATTTTCTTGCATTAAAGTCACAGAGAGTTTCTCCTCTGTTTCAATAAGACATGCCTGAAGCAAAATGCAATCCTCAAGCAGAAGCAGAACAGCTGTCCAAAACAAGTGGGGGAAAAAACAAAACAAACCGAAAAACTGTGATAGCACAGATGACTGCCAACTTGACAGCTTTCTGACATAAAAAATCCCTGAAACAAAATCATTTTCATGCACATTTGTGGGAAGCCAAGCAGACTTGATAACCTCTCTACCACAGAAAAGAAGTGAGGAATACAAGAGTTTTACCTACTGTTAGTGAGAACCAGATCTGTTAATAAACTCTTGTCTAGTGACGACCTCAATCTCCTTCGCTGTGGCCCTACAAATAGCACACTGTCACATCACATGTTCAAGTTATTCTAGGCAGACTCTGTGTATATGTGTGTTCAGTAAGGCACAGTCAAGCCTTCAACTTCCAAAACCATTTGAAGAAACATACTCACCGAAGTCATAGAGGTCATGTTTAACTAGACAGCACAAAAGAACAAATGAAAATGGTTGTTTGATTCGAATAGATTGTAGAATGGAAAGAAAGTCAGTATATACACTGAAGTGACCTCATACAGTGGGAAGTATGAGACCATATTGAAAAACTGGAAATAATATAAATAATATAAAAATTTTAGATTTTCAACATTGTAACACAAATAAATGAAATGTTCATTACCTTGATGGAATATTCAATATTCTGCACTATTTCTAGGTCCCTATTTAAATGTAACCAAATTTGTGATATTGATCATGCAATATCCTTTGTACAAAAGATAAGCTTTTCTTTGAGTCTTATCCTTTCCAGTGAAGCATGTGTTAAGATGACACTGCCTTGGATTTGATCTAAGATAGATTGTCTCCACAAACTTGAGTCCATTCCAGCTCTCTAAAATTCGTGTAAATATTTCTAAGATATTACTTTTCACTCAGGTTATGGCTGAAAATATAATTTATGATTTTTAAAAATGTGTATGAGAGCAAAATAGAAGCATTTTCACTGGTCTCAGACACATCACTAAACATCTTACATTCCCAGATGATCTCTGTCAGCCAAATCACACTCGTACACTCCAGATAATGAATCAGCACAGAATTACATTCCACAGAGGGGATATGAGGCTATGTGCATTTATAGTGAGTATGGAAGGAGCTGAGCGCTCTAAATCAATCTAGACAGTTCCAGCTGGAACTGATAGCAAAGTAAATAGAACATGCATTGAACATCTAACATTGTTTGTGTTACTGGACAAGGAAACTAAAACCAAGTACACATGCACACACGCACATGGGTTAAATTAAGCAGGTGGGAAGAGCAGGGGTGTGCTGTGCCACCCTCCAATCATTTTGCAAGGCTTTGTTATGGCTTATAACATGCAACATATAATATAAAGGTCCTAGTTAGATCACTTTTAAGAACCCTAAACACAAAAACATAGCAACACACGACTGTTGTGTTCTTATTAGTGGAAAGAAAGTAATATTGTAAAATATATTCAGTTAATCCCAAAACTACTACATTTAGAGAATATTTTTTCACCTGGACAGTGGATCGTTACAAGAAAAGACGTTTCACTTTTCAAAACATACTATATGTATGAGACAGGACTAGGTCTGTGATCAAAAGAGAAAAAATTGGGACATTTCTCCAGCTGGGGACCCAGGGGATCCAAGGACACAATCAAGTTTGATTAAAATATGTTGGTCGAAAACGCAGCTAGCTGTCTTCTTACAGACTTGGGACTTTTTATGCAGTTTGGAAGACTAAAATATTTGTGAACACACTCAACATAAAATCTAACACACACACACACACACACATAAACCTTTTAGATTTTCTGTTGAATGTCACCATTACAAGAATGTCTGTTTTATTATGCCTGAATAAGAATGGAGTTATAAAGATCAAAAAGGAATATTTCACCCTGTCATCACGTTGTACAAGTATTATACCTGTGGCAATGACCTTCCCATCCACCAAACCACTCACCCCAAATACTTGAATGAACATAGCAAACATATTTTTAATGCCGCAAATCTAAATGTTGTGCTCATGTAGTTACATATCAAGCCCACATTACATTATAAAAATTATACAAAGATAATACAAATAGTGAATATTCAGGCTCTAAAATAGTCTCTTATGCTGTAAAGCTTTAGTCAAATTACAGTTACATATCTTGGAAGGTCACAGATTTGAACAGAGGCTCAATTTCCAGCTCACATGGAGATCACAGCCAACCGCCAGAAAGGTCATCCATATAAGGTGTCAGGTCAAGTTCACACAATGCTCCAAATACAGAAAGTCAAATTAGCTATCTGACTTTCAGAGTGACATTAAAAACAGTACTCTTCAGAATAACAATTGATTTTGTGGTCAGTAAACCATTTTTGTGTTGATTTTGATTTATGTTTTGGACCATTGTCCTGCTGGAATATCCACGGCCCATTTTAAACTTTCTGGCAGAGACAGGTTTTCATTTAATATTTGTTGATATTTGATAGAGTCAAATTTCAACACATGATGCCATGTATCTTAAAAAAATGTCCAGGTCCTCTTTCAGAAACAGCCCCAAAACATTAAAGAGCCAACACCATATTTAACTGTGGGCATGAGGTACTTTTCCATATGGCTACCGCTCTGTGTGCACCAAAACCACCTCTGGTGTTTATTGCCAAAAAACTCTATTTTGGTTTCATCTGACCATAGAACCCGATCCCATCTGAAGTTCCAGTAGCATCTGGCAAACTGAGTAAGCTTGAGTTTGTCTTTGGATAAGAGTACAGGCTTTTTTTTCTTGAAACCCTTCCAAACAACTTGTGGTGATGTAGATGAATTCAGATTGTAGTTTTAGAGACTTTCTGACCCTAAGTCTAACTAACTTCTGCAATTTTCCAGCTGTGATCATTGCAGATGCCACTCAAACCATCCTCTTCACAATGTGTTGAGACAATATAGACACATGTCCAATTCCAAGTAGATTCATAAGATTTCCACTTGACTGGAACTTAATAATTATTGCCCTGATGGTGGAAATGGGCACTTGTGTGAAATGGACACATCAATGCTAGTGATATTTTCTTATAGCCACTTCCAATTTTGTGAATCTCAACAACCTTTTGCCGCACATCACAGCTATATTCCTTGGTCTTACCCATTATTATGAATGACTAAGGGAATTTGGCCTGTGTGTTACCTCATATTTATACCCCTGTGAAACAGGAAGTCATGGTTCAACAATTTCCTGTTCCTAGTTCCTAATAAACCTGTGTTGTGTTTGCAATTGTTTGATACCCATGAGAGCAGATACTTTTTGTGAATTATTAAACAATAAAAATTATTTTCACAACCTTCTTTACTCAGATCTACCACGGGTGCCAATATTAGTGGAGGGCACTGTATGTCAAACAGTGGAGATTATGTAGAAATATTATTCGTTATTGTGTCATCTTTTTTGCAATAAAATTTACAAAAAAAATTAAGGTTTTCATTTGACTCACCCTCATAAAACAACATGTTTCTACACTCATGAAAGTGAAGAAAAATTTGTTTAAATACTCAGTATTGCTACTTCAGACAAATATATAAAAAGCAACCATAAAGAGAGTCGTAAAATATAAAAACAAATACAAGTGGATTATCCTGGCTCTGTAGTATTTTAGGCAAATCTTGTCCAAGATGGGAAAGATCCAAATCCTATTATAAATACTACTTCTTCTACTAGTACAAGTACAAACAAACAAATAAATAAAAAGTAAATGTAAGCATGGGCCCACAATATGTAATAACCATTAAAGAGGAAAGCTTTTTTGTAAGCTTCACCAACAATGCCCAAACTCAACAGATCAGAATTGTTCGTGTTTTCTCAAAACGCTCAAAACACAACAGGTTATCCAATATTGGCCAAAGTCATGTAAACACACAAGTCAAACCTGCCCTACTCCAACCATAAAAGCCTATTTACAACATAACCTGTGTTGTTGTGGACACAAAGAAGGGATGGAAACTCAGATCTTTATGATAAACGGTTCATTCTCATGTTCCTGAATGGGAAGCATGCATGAGGGGAAAGGTGGTAAAGTCACTCAATCGGATGATTTTAAAATAATATTTATACAGAACACAACTAAAGCGCAACGCCCCCAGGCGCGCATGCGCACTGTCCAATTTACAGCCAAATTTCACAACAACCAGCTGCATTTTCTCACCTAACAATTTTTACTGTAAACACTGAATAAGATCATGTGCCTGCTCAAATAAAGCTGGCTGAGTCATTTTATTGTATTGTTAGATCTGTGGTACATTTAGTTGTGGAATTATGTCGTTTTTAAAGTTTAACTTTTCTTCAGTCTATAAAAGATAACTTTACAGAAGAGTTTCTGGAAGGTAATCATAGTTCCCACTTGCAATATAGTAATTTTGGATCCACAGCACACACAAATGTTTTGCAGCACAAGAAGAGAGGAGTCGATTCATGCACGTTTAAAATGATTCGTCAGTATAGGACGCCACCTCCGGTACAAGTAAACCATTTTCTACTCGTTATTACGACAGACACATTTCACCACACGTGTGGTTCCATGTGGAACCAAAAAGATACAGCCCTTTTTGTTTGGATAGAAACGAGTCTTACCTGGAAGCCAATTTGCGCCACTATCCAGTGACTGAACGCTCACAAAAAAAATCTCTTCTCTTCAGGAAAGACAGCGTGTGTTTTTGCAGGGTTTTTTTTCTCGGTGTGTAATTTAAAAAGAGGTGTCGATTTTCGTCTTTTCACCATCTTTATAGGAACTCACCCCAACTCCGCCCGAGCTCTGTTATTGGCGGGAAACTTGACAAGCTGCAGATGTCATTACACCCACTCTTATCCTGTCCAGATGCGCACAGACTACCTGTAAATGTGGGACGGTGTAGGACATATTTCCGATACTGAGAGGCCTACCATTTTGATGTCTATCCATATGAACATAAGAAACATGTACAATTTGCCCATTTATATTTATGTCAAGTGTTTTTTTTTCATTGTCATTCTTCAATATCAGAGATTCTCAACTTTTTGTAACCCCAAGATTCCCCTATCATGCCCCCCCACACCCAGTTATTGGAGGGGACCAGGTATAATGATTATAATCATTAAAGATAAGATTATATGCAGACACATTTTTTCTATACAAATAGAATACAAAAATGTGTCTGTGTATAACAGGCCTGGCCAACCCGCGGATCCCGAGCCGCATGCGGCTCTTTGCCTGGTTTCATGCGGCTCTTAGGTTCATATCGAAGTTTGTGGGTTTTTCTTTAATGTGCATATTCGCTCCGCTCGAGTTTCGATTTCCGATCACATGATCAGATCGGGACATCCCTACATTTGAGTAAACAATTTGTGTCAAGTTTGCTCTCAAAATGGCAGGGAAAAAATG
>JAOUWY010000011.1:5075259-5086514 GCA_025728095.1 Prietella phreatophila
GTCAGCGAGCTGTCACAGGGCAACGGAAATCTGATGCTTTCCCTCCAATAGAATGTGGAATAGTTAACGTCACTAAAAGACCATCTGGCAGCATGGAAACTACTGCAAAATGTGTCTTCATGGGTCTTCATGTACCGTAGAAAAGGGTTACTGGGTCCAGTTTATAGCTCGACCCCCCGGTTCAGAGGTGTGCTCACCACAGTAGTCAGCACAGACCAGATCCTGACGTTAGTGCAGGATATAAGATCCCTCTTGGACAAAGGGGCCATAGAACATGTAACCCGTTCCCTGAGGGAGGGAGGTTTTTACAGGCGTTATTTCCTGGTCCGCAAAAAAATAGGAGTATGCGGCCAATTTTATATCTGTGTCTTCTGAACTGTACTCTTCAGACATACAGGTTCAAGATGCTGACGCCCAAACTTACCGTTTCACAGATTCATTTTGAAGACTGGTTTGTGACGATAGATCTAAAAGGTGCATATTTCCACATAAAAATATAGCTCGCTTTATCCCCTTGCACCTTCACAAAGTGCATGGGTGTCACTCTGGCTCCATTGTGAATCCAGGACATCTGTGTACTAAACTACCTGGACGACTGGTTAATTCTAGCATGATCCAGGGAACTGGCGGTTCAACATTGAGATGTTGTTCTCACTCACATGAAGAGCTTGGGGCTCAGGTTGAAACTCAGAAAAGTATGTTTCCCCAGTGCAGTGGACAACATTTCTAGGGGTTATAAGGATTCTACTATGATGAGGGCATTTCTATCCACAACATGCATAGGGTCAATTCTATCAACACTGAGCAAGATAAAGCTGGATCTTAGGAGACTATTGGCACTAATGGGCCTATTGCAGCTAATGGGCCTATTGTACAGGAGACCGTTCAGTGGTGGCTGGAGCACGGTCTTAGACAGATGTCCAGTTCACGGTCTCTGGTGCGGCGCTCATCTGGAGCGGCATATAAATTGCCTAGAAATGTGGGACATCTTTCTAGCACTGAAATTCCTTCTTCCTCAATTGAGAGGTCATGTTTACAGACAACACACCAGAGGTCTCATATACTGACCACCAGGGAGGATTGTCCATGCACCAGTGTTCAGGCAGGCGCAACTAATTCTTCTTTGGATAGAAGGAAAGTTTGTCAGTGAGTGCAGTGTACATTCTGGGAGTATGGGGGAAGACATCCTGTTGAGGCAGGGGCTCAAGAATTGGTGGCTCCATCCACAAGTGGTGGAGTCCATATAGCGAGGTTTGCCCAAGCGGGTTCCTTCTACAATCAGGGTTTATGTGGCCACCATTTCGTCCAGCCGTGCCCCTGTTGATGGAGCCTCTGTGGGGTAACAGCCTCTAACTTCGAGGTTCATGCGTGGTGTCAGGTGGCTGAGGCCCATCTGCAGGTCATGCATACCTTCCTGGGACCTTTCTGTGGTGCTGGAAGGTCTGTCAGGGGCCCCATTTGAGCCCTTAGAGTCAGCCTCTGAGAAGCTTCTGACTCTAAAGGTAGCTCTTCTGCTGGCCTTGACATCTCTCAAGAGAGTAGGAGATCTACAAGCTCTCTGTTGCCCCTTCCTGCCTTGACTTTGCCCCCAGATTATCCAAGACCTTCCTGTATCCTATGCCGGATTATATTACTAAGGTGCCTACATTGGCTGCCTACCCTGTGGTGTTGCAGGCTTTCTGCCCTCCTCCATTCCCCACACCGGAACAAGAGAGAATGCACCTGAGGTGTCCAGTAAGAGCTCCGGCCAGTGGCGTAAGTTAGAGCAGCTGCTGGTCTGCTTTGGAGGTGACAGTAGAGGTGATGCTGTGGCAAAGCAGCACATCTCTAATTGGATACTGGAAGCAATCTCTATTGCTTATGAGGCACGCGGTCTCGCTACTCCTCTGGGCATAATTGCTCATTCCACTAGAGTGGCTGCCTCTGCGAAGGCTTTGTCCAAAGGGATATCCTTACAGGATGTGTGTGCTGCTGCAGGGTGGTCTACGCCACACATTCATTTGTTATTACAGCCTAGATATTTATTCCACCCGGGGCTCGAGTGTCTTGCAGTGACCCTCGGGCTTGGGTCTTTTTGAACAGGCCGTACTCTCGGTATGACGGAGTGGGTATTCTCATTCCCATAGTGTTATGATAAATGCAACATCGAAGTTCCCTTTGAAAGGGAACGTCTGGATTATCTATTTAACGCTGTTCCCAGAGAAGGGAATGAAATTTTGCGTAGGTTTGTCATACCAGGGCAGGCCTGTGAATTACATCTTCTCTTCAGATAATAGAGGCTGATGGCGTGGTTCACAGGTGCAATATTTATATCACGTGACGCACTTAATTGCCACGCCACCTGATCATGGCAGGCCTATAAATAGGCATGATTTTACACAAGCTTCAGATACTGGTCGCATGCGAGAGTTGCTCCCCTCTATAATGTTATGCTATACGCAACGTCTCATTCCCTTCTCAGGGAACAGGGTTACATGACAACCCAGACGTTTTCCTGCTCAGCATCAGAGGATGTTAGTGTTTCAGTTTCAACTGATTTATTGGTTTAATAAAACAAATTGGCATATATATATTTTTCCTCATACTGACTGAGTTAGTGTTTGCAGAATTGAGCCAGTAAGTGTGTTTCCATGTATTTTGCTGTAAACCATGTCTGATTGGTCTTGCCTCTGTTGAATGAAGATATAAAATTACAGGCGGTCTTCTTTTACTGACGTTCACTTACGTAGTGACAAACCGCTCCAAGTGGAGAATTTTTCGGGGCTAAAGAAAAAATCTTCTGAGCAAAACATTTTTATTTTAAAAGCATTTTACTTAATATTGTTTTCTTAACAGTAAATATGTAACGCAAGTAACAATTATATTGACATCAGTAACTATAACCAAATTACATAAAGTTACAATGTAATGCGTTACATTACTGCGTTATCAAAAAAGTAATTAGATAACAGTAATGCTTTACGCACAACTCTGGTGAGGCCGTTGGTGAAAAGGATGATTCAGTGATGATGGTGATGGAAACAATGAAAATTGTGAAATAGTGATGATTATGGTGGCAGTTATAACAATGGTAACCATGTCAACAGTGGGGAACATAAACATTAGATCAGTACTATTATGCTGGCTGGTTTGTGATCTGTATTTTTTCCTCTTATCGTTTCAGTCGAGTGATCCTACCCATTTCTGTGGAGGAGGTAAGTGCTAAGTGTGCACTAATTTTTTGTGTGTGTGTTTGTGCACATATGTGGTGCGAAGAAGGATTTTGCACAGCGAATTCATTATTCATACTGGCTGCAAAAATCCTCAGAGTTATGATTTCTTTGCTTGTCTACAAAGGCTTGCCTTTGTCATTTCAAATCAGATCGCTCTCATGCATGTCACTGAGCTGTGTATTAGTCAGCTCAACAAGGTGTGAGTCCTTTCACTAGGTCTTGCTGTGTGTTCTTTTTACACATTTTAAAAATGACAAAATTACTGCTTACCTATCTGCCTGAAAATATTAAAAGCTGTGTCAGCAATTTTAGCCTCATCAGCAAGTCTCTCTGTCTGACTTTAATAATCCAAATTTAGCCAAACAGTACACTAGGCAAGACATGCTTTAAAATTGGACAGTTTTCCCCGTCATTAAATATTGTATTCATGTCTTACTCATCTTCTAGGTTCCTTTGACTGTACCTCATGATTCTTTAGCATGTCACTCAGTTCAGAAGTTGCCTGGTGTTGAATAGCCAGTGAGATATCCAGTATCACTATGTCCTGCTCTTTCTGTTTCTCTCTCACACTCCCCACCTTTCCATGCATTAATTTCTATCGTCATACTTTCATTCATGTCTTTTTCTGTCAGTTAGTAAGTAAAGTATAATTACGCTAATTACAAGCGTATAATTTCCCTATGCAAACTATACCAAATATATATAAAAACACAAACACACCAGAGCAATATTTACTTGTTTGAGTACTGGGAAATCTCTTCCTGATTATGTATCAGTATAATTGAGGGGTGGATTATTGAATCTTTTATCTGACTAATGCTGGGGGAATCCAGATATTAACAAAACAGAAAGGTACTGCCAGGAAGGCAGGTCTCGTTGGATATAAAAAATTTGATGTCTAGCTAAAAGAGTACACATAAGCACTGTAAAAAGAAGCAAGCTGTCCCAAATGATGACAATAATTATATATAAATAATTTTTCTCCACAATTTGGTCACCTGCCAATTCCCACCTACCAGCCCAGCTCTCCCCTATCATACAACAAAAAACAACTGGGGAGGGTGACATCTAGTATGTAATTCTTCCACGATACATGAAGCCATCCAATCTCATGTTTTTACAGCTGCTCATGATAAGTCACAGGATAGTGTAACCTACTCATTTATGACATTTGGCAGACACCTTATCCAGAGCGACTTGTATTTTATCTCATTGTATACAAGGGCCCAACAGTGGCAGGTTGGTAGTGCTTTGAACTCATGACTTTCAGGAATCCACTGTCAGGAGTCCACTGTCTTAACCACTGAGCTACCACCTCCCACAGGAAAACATCTGAAGCAACTGGAGGAAATCTGTCCTGTTCTGCATATATGAGCTCACAGATGGTATGATTGGCTGGTGTCACTGTGATTAACAGAGGAGAGAGACTATATCTTCCCTTTCAACCAAACAGCACAGTGTATATTGCTCTCTTGGTTCCTGGTCACGGATGGCTTTGGCATCAATGGGTTTTGTACTCGTGATCTCCCCACTCATTTAACATTTTGGGAAACAGTACAAAACAACAACTCTTTGTATTTACCATACTTGCATGCACTGCACTTTACAGGCATATTTTAATTTAATCTTTGATACATTATCTTTTACAAATATAATAATAATAATTATAATAATAGAAACACTACATCTAGCTAGGACTTTGGCGGGGATTCCCAATGATTGCAAAATACAATATTTACATATAGCATGTGATAATTATTGTAAATTGTGAATTCTGCAAAATTATGAGATGCAGAGGTTGAGAGATGCAATACTGTGCTGTGTAACCTGACAAATAACCTATCAAATGCTAGCTTTATGGCAGAATGCTTACCCTTTTAAGCTGCTTACGCCAGAGCTCATGCCTGAACATGTGCATGGGAGCATCTAAATCTCATGCATGGAGTTTTATAAGAATTTTAAATTTACACATTAGACAAATTATGACCAATGAAAATAATAGATACTAGATATTCAGAAAGAAACCCCTGAATGTAGCTTTTATTCTTGGCTGCATTGAGGGTCATATCCATTAAGCGATTTGATAATAGGTTATGGAAAGAGATTTTTCAAATTAATGTTAATGGTCCATGACTCTTTGTGTGTCTGTTGTCTTGTTGTAGCCTGTTCTGAATAATTGCATAACATAAGCTCATGGAAACACTTTTTTTTTCTGACTTTGTAAATTCATAAATGTGTAAAAGAGATAGTATAGAAGCATGTTGACTCATCTAGAATTTCGCTCAAGTGCAATTACTCATGTCTGCATATAGTTGTTGGGTGAGCATCAAGATTATCACTGTTAATTTGTGGACGTCTTTATGTCTATTATGCATGCAACTATATGTAACAGGGATTTGATGAGTTTAAAGGGTTGAGTAAAATGTTTCAATGCCATATATATATCACACATTCCAGTCTCATCTCATACTCCTACCCTGTAAAAAAAAATACTGTAGAATTTACAGTCATTTATCAGCAGCAGAGTTGAATTATGACATTAAATATATCCAATGTGCCTGAGTCCAGAGTGACTTACAGGCTGGATACAACTGAGGAGTTGAAGGTTAAGGGCTTTGTTCAAGGACCAACCATGAAAGCTTGGCAGTGCTGGGAGTTCACAACTGATCTGTAGCTCAAATGAGCCACCACTTCCTTCAACCACCACTAAGCCACCACTTCCATCAAATAGCTTGTACTGATTCACTTGCACTAAAAGACTAATTTTAGTGCTTTACTAAATTGAAGTGTCTGCTTGCATATAAACATACAAAAAAAAAGGATTTCTGTTTCCCTAAAATATTCACTACAATAAATGGCACAAACATGCTCCACTAATTTTCAGATGTTGACACAAAAATAATCTTTAGCATTCTCACTCACATCCTACAATTTTACAAATAGAATCAATAGTGTCCATCCATCCATCCATCTTCTACCGCTTACTCCTTTTCAGGGTCACGGGGAACCTGGAGTCCATCCCAGGGAGCATTGTGCACAAGTCAAAGTACACTCTGGACAGGGTGCCAGTCCATCGCAGGGCACAATCAGGATCAATAGAGTTTACAGCACATTTCTGTAAAATAATAGATGATTATGTTGCTGTGAAATTAAGTGCTGTAACTTTGTAGCAGTTTTTAATGTGTATTCCTGTAGTGGATCTCTGTAGTCTTAATGAACTACTTTCACAGGTATGTATTGCCCTAATAAAACATTTGCATTCATTTTCATATTTGTCTACCTGGCATGTCAGGAGTGGTACCACTACTCCAAAAGTGGTGGATCAAGAGTTTTGTCTAAGAGAAGAGGTACATCAGTCATTTTCTATAAAATCATACAGAATATTTATTTAGCTTTTAGCACTGTATGGGGACAGGGTCTGATTATAATACAATAACAGGGCACAAAACACCTTTTAATGAATTTCAGAGAAGTTTGGTTCAACATGCTTCATTTTGCAGTTTACTCCTCGGGCAGCTAATAAGAGCAAAAAATTAGTTCACAAAGTTAGATAGCACTAATTCTAAAATATGTTTGAACAAATCAAAGCCATATTCACATTCTGCAGTAGGCTGTTTGTCACTGTAGTAACTGTCAATTTCACTAAACATTTTCCCAGCAACCTTACTTACATTATTTGAAAAATATAATTTGAGGAATGTTCATGCAATTGATTCAAAATACAGTATATGTGCATATGTCACTTAAAATATTGAAACGTTAGCAATACTGATTCAACACATGATTATTAAGCTCTAGTGAGTGCCAAAGTGCGGATAACGCTTTATCATTCATTGGAGATCCCCTTTAGTAGAAACGTCCTGCCTCCCCAGCTGAACTGGATGTTTTGATTTTTCAACCGAGTCAGACCTGTCTGTTATTGAATGAAGTGCTGGGTCACTGTCCAAGTAGTTTGAAAAGTGGCAGGTCAAATGCCAGCTTGCCCCCTTTGCTTTGGTGGCCCAGTAGCATATACCTTTTGGATTTTGGAAAGTTGGTCAAATTACTAGTGTGCAATGACCTCACACAGTAAGATCAGTAGAATTAAATTAACACCTCTGCTGTAGATTGGAGAGAGCTGGAACATAGTGCACTTTGGAGAGCACTTTATTAAAAGGTGTTAATTAAAGATTTTGCTTCACAGAATTGGGTTTGGCTGGTGGTTCTGTTTTAAGCTGTAGCTAAATTGATGTTAAAATGGATTCAGAGGATCAGCATGGTTAATAAAGGACTGGTTTACCTTCTGTGTTACTTCTCCCTTCCACTTTATTACATTTTTTAAGACTATGGGATCTAGTTTGTTCAGTGTGTTGATTTGTCTATTGCTGATTTGTCTGAGTGTTTTGGACAAGATGTCTAGAACATATCCAGGTCCAAAGCAAACCTTATTGAAAAAAAGGTTACAGTAAATTTAGGTTATTGTGATATATCAGTCCGTACAGGATTTTGCAGAGTTTTTAAACTTTTTTTTCTCAAAAATGATTGATTTTGCTGCAGCTTTGAAACATTTTTTGCTTTTTTGGCAAAATTGCAATTGCTAGATTCATGTCAAATAGGGTTCTGATTGAATGCACATTGCAATGACATCACATTATGTGTCATGCAGAAATTATGATTTTTCGATAATATCTGTGAGTGCAAAATTGTGAAATCCTGAAAGACTGATATATGGAATGCCAATGAATACATTGCTACTGCATACAATACATTGCTTGAAGATATTTTTCAAGGATATTCAGTGCCCTCCACTAATATTTGCACCCTTGGTAAATATGAGAAAAGAAAGCTGTGAAAAATTGTCTTTATTGTTTAAACTTTTGATCATTTGTTCAAGAAGTTCACAAAAGTACTCTGCTCTCATGGATATCAAACAATTGCAAAATAAATAAATAAAAATGTTTGTTATATATAAGTGTGCAACAATTATTGGCACCACTGTGAATTCATATGAGAAAAAAATATATTTGAAGTATATTCCTATTGATATGACAATATGACAAATAAACCACTCTGTACATTTTTAATTTGTCTGAGGTCTGAAGGGCCGTTACCACATTAGCTTGCTGTACTCCCCTCTGAAAGTATGTGTAAATCAAACTGAAGAACACAATATGGTTATTTTGTTGCTTTTAAGGTACATTTTTGTGCACTACATATCATGATGCATTATGACATTAAAAAGGTGCACTGGCTATTCCCCCACTATGTTCTGGACAGCACTACAAAATGGCAGACCCTCAAACTAATGCACTATATGGTGAATAGGGCATAGTTTTTGACACAGCTAATGAATTATTCAGTAATTGCAGTGAAACTAGTAACAACGGCATGTAATTATGTAGGTGTGTGGGGGCACTTGGTCCCCTAGAGGGAAAGGTCACTGCAAATCATTGAAAAGTTATTCTGGCTGATAACCTATATCCTATGATGAAAAATGTGTTACCTGTTCATATGCACATAAAAAAAAAGAGCTGACAAATAATAACATTGTGGGAGACCTTTGATTATGTTACCACCTTCCAAACAACAGTAATCAAAGGCTCATAGTGGAAATATACAAATCAAAACTGTCTTTTTTTTTTTAAATTCACAGTGACAACAATACAGATATATTTAGGAAATGCATATTTTGTGCAGGAAAGCAAAGTTACATAACATTTCACTCAGCTGATCGTGACTGGATTTTTTTTCTATCTATGTAATAAAGCTGGCAGGAATGGAGCCAAACCCCAAAGCCTGATCTTTTTTTCTGTGAAGTAAAGTGGCATATTAAACCAATAAATCATTCACGTGAGAGATATATGGCCCTGTAGACAGGTTGTCCACTAATCGTAGGGTTGGAGGTTTGATTCCTGGCCCACATGACTCCACATGCCAAAGTGTCCTTTGGCATGACACTGAACCACAAGTTGCTCCCGAAGGCAAGTTACCGCCTTGCATGGCAGCTCTGCTACCATTGGTGTGAGAGTGTGTGTGTGTGGATGCGTGATGAGACTTTGGATAAAAGCGCTATATAAGTGCGCCATTTACCATTTATACAGAATGTGCATGCATATAGGGACAATGCATTCCAATACAGATAGGCAGCTGCAGTCATGGTTCCTAATGGTTTTAAATGTTTCAGGTCCATTATACTGTGTTTCCTCCAAATGGAAGCATAAAAAGCAAAATTTCATTCTTGGCTATGCTTGCCATTAGACAGCTCTTATGTTTAAACTAACAAGCATACATTTGTGTATTTTGTGTTTTGATCAGAACAAAGTGTGATTAGTTGATTGATTCATAGTTTCTTCTCCAGAGGCATTTTAAAAAAGAGTGTTCGATACACCCTGAATTTTATTTCACTTACACCTGATCACTGCCATCATTACACTGTGGGAAACTACAGTATGGGCTTAAAAGAAATATACCGCCAGCCAATTTAAAATATAAATTCGAGCCTTACCTTGTACTCTAGTCCTTGACTTGTCTGTCTGATTTGAGTTGTGCTTGTACTGATTCTAACTTGGATTAGGTTTGTTTATCTATGACTAAAAATCTGAGTTGGATTTGTTGAACGTGTAAAACTATTTTAAAAGTATTTCTGCAATATTGCCTGTGCTAACATAGTATAAATATTTGACATGCAGTACTGTGCAAAAGTCTTAGGCACCATATTTCTTTTTCCAAACTTTGTTATAGATTTTTATTTTATGACTTCTACATGATTGAGTCAGTATTAGATTCACAAACGTTAGTTTTCTAGCACAAAATTAAATGTTGCAGAAAAATGTTTGTATGTCAGTAAAGAAAGCAGCACATTATGTGGTAAAAGACACTTTTCAGACAAAAAAAACATAGTGAGGGCTGTTGGTTTTTGCTGCAAAAATAAGAAGTAAGTGTGACAGTCAAAGTTCCAGAGGAACCGTGGCTGGTTCTGCAAGATGCTCAATAAAACTTACAGCTCATTTCCTTATAAAACTGCACTAATTGTACCTTTTTTAAGCAAAGGGTCATCACACCAAATATTTGTCTTTGTTTCATTTATTACTGTTTACTGCTCTTTACGGTATTTTTTTAAATGGAGAAACATTTGTTTTAATTATTTTTTTAAGGCGTCTTTGCTCTACAGCATTTCTTAGCATGTGCCTAATTATTTACAGACTTTGCAAAAGTCTGTAAATAATTTGTTTCTAGGGGGATACAGTGGCTTATAGAGGCTTAGCGCTTAGTGCATTTGCCTTGCACCTCCGGAGTTAGAGGTTCCTGCTTCAGCCGTGTGTATGCAAAGTTTGCATGATTTTCTCAGGTTTCCTCCGGCATGAGGTACTCTGGTTTCCTTCCCCAGTCCAAAGACATGTAGACTGATTGGCATTTCAAAATTGTCTGTAGTGTGCGAGTGTGTGTGCAGTTGTGCCCTGTGAAGGGTTGGCACCCCTGGATGGATCCCCGCCTTGTGCTCCATGTTCCCTGTGATAGGCTGCAGGCTCCCCCAAGACCCTGTGTAGGATTAATTGTTCAGAAGATCGATGGAATATGTTCCTGAATGTTAAAAATTGTTAACTTGGTGTTGGATGTTAAGACTTGGACATAGGGGCCAATGACTTGTTTGCAACATTGCCCTTATCATATGATGATACTATCACAAATCTTCATGGTCAGCGCCTGGTTAGCCAAGCTGTTATGTATGAATTTGTTAATTCATGAATTTAAAAGACTTAGGGAAACCGCTGGCTAGAGGTTATTACACTGTTTTCAAAAAGCACTTGTTGAGAACAAAAAAAATCAATTCTGATTTTGTTTCTTTCAATGTGACCACATTTATGGACATACATCCTGCTCAAACTTTGATTAACCTGTTAAAGCCACACACTGCCTTTGTGCTTACTGAGCTGTCAGAAAAAAAATATATACACACCTACACTCTGTATATGATGCAAGTGATACCACAGTGGGGGAAAAAAGTATTTGATCCCCTGCTGATTTTGTACGTTTGCCCACTGACAAAGAAATGATCAGTCTATA
>JAOUWY010000011.1:5087410-5097498 GCA_025728095.1 Prietella phreatophila
AAGAAGTGTAGCTTTTCCAGCCACTCTGGCTGTTCCAGCTCAGGAAATGTGAGCCCTTTGCTGCCCAGGAAGGTTTTGGAGGTTGTGACTTGTATTAAGAGAAACAAAAACATTTTAACACGTTTTATTTTGATTTTAAAAGATCGCCATAATCTTTAAAGAATTACATTTTGAAAATGAACGAACTATTCATTTATAACTATAATATGGGGGTTGCCTACCCCCGTATTAACTTATCAATAATATTAGAGCTATGTCATTTTGCTCTGAGTGTTCAGTTTGGTGTCGAGTCTAGCGCTACCATTATACACCGCTAGCTAGCCTGACCAACTATTGTTACTATACCCTTGTAAATTAAAATAATGTGTAGCGTTAAAGTTTAACGTTTTAACATTTAACGTTAACACATTAGTTACCAAAAATCCTTCTTTTTAGGCATCCATTACATAAATTGCTAAGTGTGGTGTTTTTATTATCGAAAAATTTACTTACTGTACCTCATTGCCGCTACTAGTCTCCTGTGAATTTTGACATACCAACTGAATCGCAGTGTCATGCACACCTGACATGCGCATTGTCTTGAGAAGGCGGGGCAGGTTGAAGGTCTGCTAGTTTGTATGCTTTAACTAACAGTTAAACAATACATAAACAGATCTATTTGTTATGACAAAAAAACATGCTACATCATAACATAGGTGTTTTTGACATGCTCAAATATTTAAATAGAAGCTAACAAGAAACTACATAGAAATGTAGCTAAAATTTTGGGATTACAAAATACAGTGTGACACTAAATTAAGTGAGCTTAATATATGACTCATAATAAATGCGTGTCCAAAAATTTGCATGTCCACATTTTCTAGAGGTGAGACGTTTCCTTCACTAAAGCTGCAATTTCCTTCTCCATCTATGTTGGAAGACAGACATTGTTATATATGGTGGAATTAATTCTAAACAATTTCCTGTATTCATGCTACACAATGATTAAACTGTAGGTTTACTTCACTTGAAGACAGATCTGTGCAAAGTGATCTCAATTTTAATGCACTCTACCACAGCCATATTGTCTATGTTTTTACTTTTTTCATGTAAAGTATTAGTTTCAGTGGTTTTTGGGCAAGGTCCGATCAGTACATTGCAAATATTTATTTTCTCTGCTTTAATTTAGTTAATTGAGATACTTGCCTGATTTCAGCAGCACAAATTTGTTCTATTTTTCAACCATTATAACCACCAAATGCTGTGAGAATCACTTGGATACCAAGATCGTTCAATAATTTGACATAGGAGAGTATGATGCCCCATTTGCATCTTTCCATTTCTTCTTCACGTCTCATATCAGCTATCCACTTGGCAGCCAGTGAGTACAGTTGGAGCTATAGTTTTCCTGTCCTCTAAAGCTGGGGATAGTATCCTCTTATCCCATCTGTTCTACCTTGGTGAGTAAATTTTATATACGTTACTAGCACATTTTTGTTAGAGCAGTCCACGAAAACTTATTAGCTACCATTCACCAAGCTGTTCATGAAGTTTTCTATGACTTACAGTGTGTAGTTTTTCCTTTCTGCTTCGTAAGCAACACTTACATCACGATGTGCACTGATACATGCAGATGCAATGTTGATTTTCTAGTGACAACTTACAATATTGTACCATGTGTTTCCACACAGTGCCAATACATTACTGCCTTACTGTTAGCACTAATATAATATACTGAAGTTGTCAAAGGTTCAAGCCATGCAGAACGGTACAGGTAGGTGGACATGCACCATGCTTATTTTCTTGTGCTCTTCCAGGATCAGACAATCCAGTTAAAAGCCAACCCATTCAACCTCTCTCTAGCACCATGGGTGATTTAAAGTTGACGCAAGTAGCTTCTATTTGCCCCCATCAAGAAGAATTATGTCTTGATCTCAAATGTGAACTCAGAAATGAGATGCATAACACGGAAGCATGTCATATAATGCATCTGCCACAAACCAAAATATGTCCTTGTCTCAATGAGAAGAGCACCCAGAATTGGTAGCCAGTATCTGGAAATGTTTGGCAACATGCAGGTGATCTGCATTTGCCAATGTCATGTCAACACATTGCAGATTGACGTTTTTCCTGGCAGAGCTGGACTGTTCGTTCAGACTATCCTTACCATCCATTGTGCACATTTCCTTCTTGAAGGCTGATTCTTCCCACATTGCACAGAATGCTGTATCCATAGAGTCATAAGCCACAGAGTCTTGCTTGTTGCCCTGAAATGGTAGGCAATACCTTGTTTTACACTACTGCTTTTTGTGATTAGAACACCATGGTGGCTTCAGGTCTGCTGTCCCAAATGGGATGAACAATTTGCCACTCTCACCAAGGTCACCTGTCCTTGTGGGTTTGGCCAACTGTGCCCCAGCAGTCCAGGAAACACTCCTGAATATAAGAACCACTAGTATACATGCCTTATATACCCTTAGGTGGAGGGTCTAATAAACTTATTACAGCCTTTCCCAATGTGGCAAGGTGCTTCAATCTGCCAAGAGTCTTGTGTGTTATCTCCCTTATTTGCTGGAGTCCCTTAGGGCCCCTTCTTACCAGCTTATGGAACTGAAAGGACTGCTTCTGAAAAGTGCAATTGGCTAATGATAACTTTGGCAAAAAGCGGGGGAAAATTACATGCTCTGGAAGTATGCCAGGTGAATCTAGGTTGACCTTGAATCTCGGATTCCTGCCCAAGGTCATATTGACCAGTTTTGTGAATCACTCAATTTTCCTTGCAGTATTCTATGAGGGTGAACCTAGAAAGCATTCCGTTTTGTGCCTGGTACATTCCCTACAGTACCCTTTTCACTAATTTCTACTTTAAAATGAGTCCTGTTCCTCACAAAATTGTTGGCATAGGTTATCCAGGTGATTATCACCCCAAATAATTGTGTTTGCAAGAACCCACAATAACTGCCATGGTTCTTTGTCATGTGGAACCAGCGCCAACCTGGTATCTTGCTGAAATGGTACTAGGGTAAGATGGCTGTATGGCAGAGGTACTTATTTGAAGTGTAATATGCCAGTATGTTACTTTGTTAGAAGTTTTTGGCATGCAACTGTATACTCCCAAGAAGGTAGGGCTACAACAAATATCGATACATTTTAGGTCAGTAATTAAATAAAGTTCAATTATTAAGTTAATTTAAAAAATGGTTAAACATTTAAATTATTGACAGTGTTATTAAAATGCGGTTTGGTAAAATCCTTTTTCCTCTTGTGGAAAAAATTAAATGGCACAATAGTACAACTTGCAAGAACATCTTGGTTGTCACGGATCGGCACTGGAGGCTGATGCAGGTGCAGGTCAATGTCTTTATTAGAAACAAAACTCACAATCAAAGTAAACGCGGTCCTCACCGGGAACCGAGACCATTCAAGACATGGGAACAAACTAGACTCACCTATAGACACGATCATACTGAGCGAAGTGCTCAGTAACCCAGGCATTTAAATATAAAATATAATCAACTCAAAACATTGACACCTGGGGCAAATTAAAGTCACTTAAACTAAATGCTTCATCCGGAAGCGAGCGAACCACAACAATGTCACGTGACTCATCAGGAGTGGAGCCACAGTGTCATCTCCTGGCCGAGACCTCAAGTATGAGCTCCATAATGTTGACTAGTATTAACCTAGCCATTGAGAATGTGTAACCATATTGTAGTAGGAAAAACAACTGATATGACTGAAATATCCATTAATTAAGAACATGCTACAATTTTTTAAATACTTCAAGTTTGCAGTGCTGAAAATCTTGGAGACCCAGTTTCTTGCAGGTGGGGCATTGTAACTGAGTCTCCCTCCCGCAGCCTTCAGACATGCATCTCGGTGTCCTCTCCACCATGTCGACTGGAACCTGACGCGAAGCTGTGGATTCAGGCATGTTCACCCACTTAGGAGCTGCGGAGTCTAGCATGTCCACCCACTTGTAGAAAAGCTGGAAGGGCAGGTCAGACTGGGGCTTTCCATTGACCCGCCACACCAGCAGATCCAGACCACAAAGATGTACTAGCTGGTAGAACTCTTCGACAAACAGTTCTGTGAACTGGGTGACATTCCGGAGGAAGGGGGGGGTGTTCCTCCACCCAGTCCCTGGCCGGGCCGCAAAACCGGGACACCATGAAACCGATCCACTGGCTCTTGGTAGGCTTGGGATACGTCAGGCTGCAGAAATAAACCTGGCAACCACAGAGGAATTCCAGCTCCCCAATCCCCCTGTCACCGGTGGGAGCTCGGCAGCGAACCTCTGCGGGAACTGCACGGACTAGAAATGCGGCCAGTAGTCCGAGCACCTCCCAATAAGGTGCCCTCCTGCTACTTCCATGGTTAGGCACGGCATTCTGTTATCACACAGGACTCGAGAGGAAGTAAACGCAGGAGTGACGTCTTTCTTTAGACTTAAGCTAAAGACTTGCAACAGAAAACCTATCCCTCAATTCTGGATGAGACATGTAGCACAAAACTTAGAACAGGACTTTGCTTAGAAACACTCGCTTAACTCCGGTACGACACATTCATTTAACTTAGGCAAGAACACTCATTAAACAAAAACACTTAACTCCAGCATGGCATGAACACTCTTATATATGGGAGGGCATAAGCACTCTTAACTATGACATGGTGTAAACACTCCTAACTAAGGCATGGCATAAACATTTTCAACTAGGCATAGCATAAACACTCTTAACAAGGCCTAAGCTAAGGAACAGGAAAACAGAACATGGCAACATCACAACTTGGCACCATTATTCATTCTGTCTTCTTTTCTGTTCTTCGTCTTCTCTGTTCGTCCGGTTGTCGCCACAGCGCCATCTGCTGGCGAGAGTGTGACACATAAACTCACAATGATCCATTAAAAATCCACATTTATTTGTTAGTTTAATATCACAATTTCAAATGTTATCTGGTTAAACAATATGGAAATGTATTTTGTTTTGATATGATTTTTGTATTTATGGAAACTGTAACACAATAAAAACTCTACACACACACTTGCCTAATAGTTAGAATTTGTATTTTTAATTTTGTTGCAGTAGCTCAGTGACTGAGTCACAGTGGGAGGAGAAATATTTGATTGTTGATCACGTTTACCAAGTACTGAAATGTAATTTTGGTACCATCTCAAGTTCAGTGTGAGCTTTTATGTTGTTTTTTGGTATAAAACATGTAAAAGTAGGACTAACTGCAAAGTGTTGCAGCAGAGTGAAATCAGCTTATTGTAACAAATCCTTAAGTCCTCACTAATATGCTTGAACTCATTTACACAATTACATTTCTGTTCTTCATGCTCGTTTTCTGCATTTGTTTTTAAACAACCTTGCCTGGTTAGTGTACTGTATGTGATCTTATGCTCTTCTGCACAATGTTGGAGGTGATTAAGGAGTGAAAGAAGCCTTTGTTCAATGGCCAAAGGGTAGAAAACAGAGAATGAGGGAGGGAAAGCATGAGAGAGACAGCAGTTATACTTGAATGATAGCATTAAATAACAAGACTGAATTTGTGTAGATTCAACCATCTTCTTAATTGAAAAGTATTATTTGGGTATCTTTATTTGGAAATGTCACAACGATTGTTTCATTGTATTGAGCTGAAACTGCTGTCTTAGTGTGTCTATTTATGTGTGTGTATTGTATAGTACCAGGTAGGTCAGCTGTACTCAGTAGCTGAGGCAAGTAAGAATGAGACAGGGGGAGGAGAGGGTGTGGAGGTCCTGAAGAATGAACCATATGAGAAAGATGGAGAAAAAGGCCAATACACACATAAAATCTACCACCTGCAGAGGTGAGTTATCACATGCACACACACACACACATACGTACAATAATACGCATACATCATATATACATGTGAGAAACACACTGTCACACAAGCTTTTTTTCAGTCCATTTATCTGTCTTGCTGTTTTTGTCTTTTAGTAAAGTTCCATCATTTGTGAGAATGCTAGCACCAGCATCAGCTCTCAACATTCATGAGAAAGCATGGAATGCATACCCATACTGTCGCACAGGTAATACACACACACACACACACACACACACACACACACACACACACACACACACACACAATCGCCAACTTCTATCTCTCTGTTAAATAATTAACTCATTGAGCAGAGTGGGTGTGGAGTTACAGCACAGGGAACGGAGGTTACCCTGATAGCACACATACACACACAGACATGCATGCACATGCACACATACATGCACATAAACATTTCATTGACATAATTAAATTAATGCAGCTAAGTAATGCTAGCCCTTACCTTAACTTCAATAACCTTTTGAATCTTCAATTTATAAATAAAATAATAGCTTTGTTCGTGATTAGCACGTTCGCCTCACACCTCCAGGGTTGGGGGTTTGATTCCCACTGAGGCCCTGTGTGTGCGGAGTTTGCATGTTCTCACCGTGCTGTGGGGGGTTTCTCCGGGTACTCCGGTTTCCTCCCCCAGTCCAAAGACATGCATGGTAGGCATTGGCATGTCCAAAGTGTCCGTAGTGTATGAATGGGTGTGTGAATGTACATGTGAATGTGCCCTGCGATGGATTGGCACCCTGTCCAGGGTGTGCCTGGAATAGGCTCCAGGTTCCCCGTGACCCTTAAAAGGAGTAAGCGGTAGAAGATGGGTAGATAGATGGATAGATGGATGAATAATAGCTGTGTTATTGTTAAAAAAAACAACAATAACAGCAAAGGTTTTCCTCTTGGGCAGCTAAACCTCCCCACAAGTTCTGTGGATAACTGTTAGATTCACATGGGAACATTTGGTCCCCACTAAGATATATAAACATGTCCACACACACATACAAACTGTTTTGTATATACTGTGCATGTGAACATATACTTTATAGAGAAATGTACTATAGATACTATAAAATATTTTATATCTTATGTGTCCTTTCTCCTTCCTTGTCAATTCTCTCCCTTTCTACAGTAATCACAGTGAGTAGATAACTACCTATACTTCACCTCACACATACACAGGCCATTGCGCACACACACACACACACACACACACACACACACACACACACACACCAATAAATGTCAAATATCATTTCACTATGATTTATTTTATATATTGTATACTAATAATAATGATGCTCTTATCCTGCAGAACGAGTACATGAAAGAGAATTTCCTCATCAAGATAGAAACATGGCATAAACCTGACATGGGCCATCAGGAGAATGCAAGTACTGTTTATTTGGCTGAAATGTCATTGCTGGGGTCACGCTTTCTCAGAGGAACTGAATGTGACTTGAGTGTGTGTTTCGCTTGGCCTGTGCAGGTGCACGGTCTGGACCCTGACACTTGGAAGAAGGTCGATGTGGTGTATATTGACATCGCTGACAGAAGTCAGGTGGAGCCAAAGGTAAGAACGAGCTTCTTGTCTGGCTGAATAAAAAAAGGAAGAAAGAAAATGTTATCATTTGTCATTTTAAACTCCTTGAATATCCAGAGCACAGCTGGAATTAAATTTATTTTGGCTTGTATTTTTTGACATATGTATTTTTAGACAAAACATCATGGCTCAAGGAACTTCATTTCAATTTCACTATAGATAGGGAAGTTACCAGAAAGCACAAAGGTAATTTTATATTGTGCAACATTGTACAGCTCATTGCAGGTGCTTTTTTCTTACTCTTATATACGCAATTCATGTCTTATAGAAATTTTTCTTGATCAGTACAGGCTAGATTGTATGTCAGTATGTCACATACCAATGATACTGCAAGAAAATAGTCAATTTCTACTTATGACTATTTAGATGACAGTTCCTTGACTACTCTTATGTGGCATTTTATAATAAATTCTGCAACACTTAATACCTTGTAAACAAGGAGACATATCAGACTTTTCTCATGTTTACTATTGTAAAAGATGAATAAGCTGCACTGCTAACTCTTTTAAATGCTATATATAGTCCAAACATTTAAAAACATTTAGTTGTTCACTAGCCTTTCTGAATTAAATTGGTTGTGGTGAAAAAATGAAAATACTTTAAATCCATTAGCCTCATTTGTCTTTACCAAAACAGGAACTTCAAAGGACATTCTGGCATTTAGTATGAGCCAGATCATCTCATAATCTCATCATGAAAACATACTGCAGTTTTATCAGATTAAGTTCTGTCTAAATTATCATTAGTTTAATGTGTTTTTTGCTTCTCAGAAATCCATATTAACCTATTTTTGCAACCACTGTTTTGGTTTCAAGAATATCCTTATAAAACACTATAATATACCAGCTACATACAGTATATACTGTGTTTTTTGTGTACCTAAATAGCTGGTGAGTTGAACTGTTTGACTATGTTTTAAACAGTTCTGACTTAAATATGTAATTATTTCAATGGACAACAGTGCTCTGATTAGGTCTTAATCCTAGTCCAGGTGATCACACACCTTTCCTTCACAAGTCTTCAAAAGAAAATTGCTTCTGGAAATAAGAAACCTCATGGCACAGAATAAATCTCCAGACAGATGAAGTACCTGGCTCAATTGTTCAGTGCATTCAGATGTACCCACTCAGCCATTTTGCAACCGAATAAGTAAAATCGGAGAAGTGGAAATGTGATTTTGAGGAATAACATGTGTAATGCTGCCCTCTGCAGGACTACAAACCAGATGAAGATCCGTCCAAATTTAAATCTGCCAAGACAGACCGAGGACCCCTTGGGCCTGACTGGAAGGTGCACAGTATACTACTTTAATATCTGTTCTTTTATTATGACATTTAAAAAAAAAAAACATTTTGTGTCTATGTGTGGTTGCAGAAAGAACTGCCTAAAAAGACAGACTGTCCGCACATGTGTGCCTACAAACTGGTAACGGTGAAGTTCAAGTGGTGGGGACTGCAAAACAAAGTGGAGAACTTCATTCAGAAGGTGAGTTCTGGTGCATTTAACTCTGAGGCAATGTCTGTTTATGCCTCAGGTGATCCTTCGCGAAGCCTGCATCCTTTCAAGCTCTACATCAACTATGGGGTCTTCAAAGAGCAGATAAATTAACACATGTAATTCTAAGTCATTTTTAAAGCAATTCCTTGAATTTTTCAGAAAGCGTAATATCCGCAAAATAAAAATTGTGTAAGTTGAGGGTAAAACCTACAGATTCCTGCCAAAAAGTCAGGGATTTTTTCCCAAATTTGGTCACTTGACTATTCCCACCCACTAGATGGCTCGCCCATATCATAGGGCAGCTACCAACCAGGGAGGTTAACACAAGTTTGCTTTGAGATATGTGAAGTTAACCAACTACATTTTTACAAACTGTTGCTCATGCTGTGTTTCAGGGCAGTATAAAATAAGAAAGTGCTATCCTCCTTCTTATGTATACATGAGCTCACAGATGGCCAGAATTGGCTAGTGTCAGTGTGATTGACAGGGGAGAGAGAGTAATGCCATCCCTCCCATGACAAAGAGGGGTGTGAAGTGGGTCCTTTTGGGCTGGTTGAAAACAAGGTGTACTGCTGCATTCTAAATGATCTGAAGCGGTTTGATGGAGCTGGCTGTGAAGCCTGGGAGTACTGTGTTTTATTAATCCAGTTTTGAGATAACCAGAGAGTGGAGTAGAAGCTGTGTGGCCTGATCAGTGTGATAGGGTCTAATTTTCTTGATGGTATACTGAACAAACCTACAAGACTGTGCAGTTGTTTAAATATGGTCTGTAAAGTTCAAGTGGTCATTAATAGACACATGACGGTTTCTGGTTGTCCTTGTTGCCTTAAGTGTGGTTGAGCTTAGCTGTATAGTGAGGTTGTGTTTGATTGAGGGTCAGACAGGGATGATGAGAAGGTCCATTATTGCCAAGGTGATCTTAAAGGTTGCATTTCTTCATCCTTCATGTATGAATAATAAGTGCAGCTAATATTTATTGTCCTCTTATACTCTCCTTCTACTTATTTCCCTCTGCTAACAGCAAGAGAAACGTTTATTCACTAATTTTCACCGGCAACTATTCTGCTGGATTGATAACTGGATTGAACTGAACATGGATTACATTCGCAGGATGGAGGAGGAGACCAGGAGGGAGCTGGATGAGGTGAGCGACATA
>JAOUWY010000011.1:5241084-5253546 GCA_025728095.1 Prietella phreatophila
AGACTAGATAGACCTAGAGGTCTATTCTAGAATGAGATAGCGATTATAGAGAGTACTCTATAGAGAGGCTAGCCTTAGCCTTAGCCAAGTTAGCATAGCATAGCTTAGGAAACAAGACCGGTAAAGTTTAGGTAAGAAATGTTTATGACAGCCGGCAGGGGAGATTGGATCTGAGTAAAAAACAAAAAGTCCTGTGAGATGACCATATCTTATGGTGATAAGACCATCAATCGGGGCATAAAGGAGTACTCAGCAACACTTTTTTTAAAGGGTACCTACTCAGAACAGCCATAAAACTAAGACCACTAACAGGTGAAGTGAACAACATTGATTATCTCGTTACAGTGGCACCTGTCAAGGGGTGAGATATATTAGGCAGCAAGTGAATAGTCAGTTCTCTTGTAATGTGAAGTACAGAAAGAAAATTTTTAAATCCTATTCTTTTGGTACTGTCTCTTTTGTGGGTTTACCTCCCAACTGAATATTTCCATCAAGCTCTCAACATTGTTCAGTGGTGGAATTTTTCAAAAAAAAAATTCTAAAAAGTTCACCTGATCCATTTTTTTTTCTTTTATAGTTCAATCAAGTAGCCCTGTCTAAACACAAAGCAATCCAACACAATCCCTATTCGACCATACGGAAGGAATTTATCCAGCTCTATGAGCCTATGTCTGTGGTGCAATGCATATTCAGTGAATGAACATAAGAGAAAATACAAAAGAAAAAACCTGAGCTGTTTTACAGGTCAGAAGAACACTAATGACATTTTCACATTTTTCAACTGGTAAGAACAGTTTACACTCAAGCCTGAATCGACGAACAGTTGATAAAACAGTTTGTTAAAAAGTTTGTTTATCAGTTTGATAAAAATAAATTAAATGTAAAACTCTAATGATGCCAATTTACAAATTCCTTTTAACACACTTAGCACTGCTTGATTTTATAGTATACAGTTATACTGTATACTATACAGGATATATATACTGTATAGTAGAAGTTAAACAATAAACACACTATCCAGGGTCACAGATGAAGATGGGTTCCCTTTTGACTCTGGTTTATCTCAAGGTTTCTTCCAAAACCAACTAATTCCAGGACTCAAATCAAGGCAATACCCTATCCCCTTCTTGTTATTGATCTTGTAATCATATACAAAGTTCCTTTACCTTCAGAAAATACTTTATTTTATTTCCCCCCTTATTTATCCATCCATTTTATGTACTGCTTATCCTACACAGGGTTGTGGGAAGCCTGAAGCCTGTCTTTTCTATTAGGGGGAGGAAACCGTAGTACTCTAAGCATGGGGAGAACACACAAGCACAGGGTGAAGGTATGAATTTAATCCTCAACCCCAGAAGTGCAAGGCAAATGTGCTAACCACTAAGCCACAGTGTCCCCATTTAATTATTTATTTTAAACACTCCCTCTTTTCTCTGTTTCTAAATACTTAACTGTTTTTTTTTTCTTGGCATTGTGTTTTTATTTTCAAGTTGCAGAAGTTTCTTAAAGGAATGGAGTTAGGGAGTTTTTCCTTGCCACTGTCGCCACTCAGTGGCTTGCTCAGTTGGGATAAATTCACACCTTTAATATCTGTATACCGTGTTGATATTTCTGTAAAGCTGCTTTGAGACAATGTTGATTGTAAAAATGTAGGATTAAGAAGGGAGAAGGGTAGTGAGTGTTACAACTCTCTGCCCCTTGGATCACTATGCTCTTTAGGAAGAAGGGTAGTGAGTGTTACCGTTCTCTGCTCCTTGGTTCACTCTGCTCTTTACCACTACCTAACCCACAAAGTGTGATCTATACTGAAATCCCCCAGTAGGGTTTTGTAGGAAATTCCACACATTCAGAGAGGTCCACAGACTACAGTATGAGAAAGCTTAGTTAAGTTGTCCACAGAGAACACCAGAGCCTTACAAGCCAAAATGATCTACTTACACCAACTTAGCTTCCAAAATTTTAATTACCTCCAAAATGCAACATTCCAATAATAACATAGTTTTAATAATCTCTTATTTACAAGCAGTCAATGTTAAGGCTAGATTTCAGAAGTATTCAAATTATCTCTACATATACATGTATCTGACTATTTGATGTAATAACTGATCTAATTCTCACATGCTGTGTTAATTTTAAAACTTTGAGGGTTTTACCCACACCACAATTTATAAAGGTGAAGTTCAGCCAATATGATTCAGCTTTTCTTTGTGTAGATTTAATATCATGCTTTCTAAATAGAGCAGACAGTCTGTGCAAGTACAATGAATGCCGTTTACAATATAAGCCACAAGCTGTGAAACTGAGATGAGACAGAGTGTATTCTTTACCTCCTACCAGTGTGACTAAAATCACTTATCAACAGCAGGTTAACAGCACATCTAGGTGACTTTAATGTGTTTTATACTGACTATTTCTATAGTCTTTGTTGTGTCATTGGTAAAAGCCATACATGATGCATGTCTGGGTTCTGGATCAACTTTATAATTATAACACATTCTTTAGGTGTATAGAAGGGAGGCAAAAAATGCAAACTCCCCGAAATCAAGGACCCTGAATTTAGTCAGCTCCCTAATATAATCCCTTATTTTACGTGCACCAATATGCCTCTTTTTAAAAAGATATTTTCAGTAGATTTGATTCAATTCAGCTTTGTTGTCATTGCATAAGTACTAGTACAACAAAATAGCATCTAACCAGTGCAACAGTGCTAAAGTGCAGGGTATGCAGTTAAATAGAATGGCAAGGTACATATGCACAGTGAGATGGGTATTTGCAGATCCGCTTGTGAATATACAGTGTACAGTGTAAATTTGAACAGTATGGAAAGATACAATATAAGACCAAAAGTTGGTGAACACCTGACCATCATACTCATGTGGTTCTTCCCCAAATTTTTCCTGCAATGTTGGAAGCATGCAATCATATAGGATGTCTTTGCATGCGGTAGCATTTGAATTTCCCTTGACTGGAAAAAAGGTCCTAGCACAAACATGTTCCAGCATCCCCCTGTGCACAAAATGTGGGCCATGAAGACATAGCTTACTGAAGTTGGAGTGAACGAACTCAAGTAGTCCACACAGAGACCTGACCACAATGCCACTGAACATATGCAATGGGATGTTCAAAAAGTACATATAGGTGAGATGGTAAGGTGTCTATAACTGTTCTATCTATCTATCTATCTATCTATCTGGAAACTACTATTTATGCTACCACTAGCATAATAATAATAATAATAATAATAATAATAATAATAATAATAATAATAATAACAATTTTGAAAGTAAATTTTAAATGAATTGAAATCATTTTCTAGATTTTCTTGTAAAAACAATAAAGAACAACACACAAAAAAAGGAATGAATATACAATTTTAAACGATCAATATTTTAAAAATGGAATTAGAGGGTTTTATATTATTATTATTTGCTTTGGTACCATTTTCACAAGTAAGTGGTAATTTTTCAAAACTATTGGTACAAAACTCCAAATTGATTACACTTGTTGCATAGCTAGTCATTCTTTCAAGACCTGATCTCAGGCTTTCATTACAGTTATGGATATTTTCTTTGCACAAAATCATTGGTTCAGAACATAAGCTTATTGTAATATGTAACGACAACATTTATTGTAATGACCAAAACACAAAAGCATGATCTTATTTCAATTTAGTACTTTTAACATTCAGTTAATTCAACAGAAAAAAAATGCAAGATACACATTTAAATCATCCTTGGTTCTGAATGAATGTTACTGTACTTTAATACAGTGTACGCAATCACAATAGATATTACACTTACAACCAAAACCGACAAAAGCCATAATAAAATTTATAATAAGTAAAATATTATCAAAGAACACATCAAAAGTCACTTATGCAAGAAAAATATTTTATTGTACTGTATTTATTCAAGAAATCTGTGGTTGCTTTGTGAAAAAAAAATGAATGCAAACAATTTACTGTAAATGGAGAATCTCAAATTAATTAACATCAAGCCTGACTTCAACATTTGGCCATAAATTTTCATCAATATCAATGTGAAAATCCTCGTTGTTCATGCACCGTGGAAAAATCCTTCTGGCATGACGAATCCAGGCTAATCATTGGTCTGCAGCTATGTCATTGTAAGCCTCATCCATGGCTTGAAGGAGGGTGACATGCTCATGGGGATGGGGATCATACACCTTCCACCTCCAAGTAGAGATGAATTCCTCAAATGGGTTGAGGAAAGAGGAGTATGGTAGGAGATATAAAGTCATGATCCAAGGAAGAGCCTAAAACCATTCCCGAACCAGCTCTGCATGATGTAGTTGACAGTTGATCTTTGTAGGCTAGGGTGAACTAACTTGGCAGCCTCTGCCATGGTAAGGCTTCTGTTAACCACATGGTTAACAATGATGGCCTGGACTTCATTTGAAATGACAGTATGTTGCCTTCTGCTTACATTCCTCTGATGACAACCTCTTTGTCTAGGCCCATGCCCACCTCTCTGACTAGGCCCAAGCTCACCTCTTTGGTGTGGTCCGCGTCTACCTCTTTGATCCCTCTGCAGGTTTCCTCTCTCTTCCACTCTGTCCTGCTCCATGGTTGCCCATTGCAAATGCTCACACACAGTTCTGCTTATATTGTAATATGTGATCACAGGTGAAAGAAATTAGTAATAATTTGGATTTATTATGATTGGTCTATCATGATTGAAAGCTCTTAAAGCAATTTGTAGTTTATACCTTAGAAACACACCAACACACAATGATCAGACCAGTCAAAAATCTATAGACAAAAATCTATAGACATACAGTTCAGTTGGATTAAATGATAGGAAAATGTATTAAACTGAATGAGAAGAGATGCAAAGGAACAGTTTGATAGTAATAGTATTATGAAAGACATTTACTGTGAATGAAAAGTTTATATAGAGGAAAAACCTATTATTTGTAGTGAAAGGAATACTTTGTAATTTTGTGATGTTGTGTAGTAAAATAATTGAAAAAATGCTGGTGTGTGAAAAAAGTGCATTTTTAATTATCTATTGTGAGATCAGTATTAAGAGTTTTGAAAATCTACCATTTGCTTGTGAAAATTGCGTTAAATCAGTTAAAAGAAAATGTAAAAGTGATGTGCATAGTGCATAGACTGCATGGGAAATATGGGGTGACACCTTTATAAATAATAGCATATTTCTTTTGGGAATTTTGGGCCAGTTATATATAGCCATATGTTATCATATAGCCATATGGTAGAAATGTGGTTTTATTTTGGAGCCCAGTAAAGCAGTGTTTACTAGCAGTGGCTACTGATACAAACCACTGACAAAAAATAAAAATAAACGAAAAATAGCACGCCCCTACTCATATTTCTATTTATTTCTGTTTAGAGCATATTATCTGTTCATGTCTAACAATATAATTGCATTTGGTTTCATCTCTAATATACAGTGAGATTGATTATTATCTCCAGATTGAATAATTAATATTTACATCATACATATGAGCAATATGTGCAAAAAAATTATGTACATTAAACACAGCAGTGAACAGTAGCATTTTTAAATTCTAGACATTGTGATTCATATTTCTCTTTTGTATGTACAGTGAATGTGGTTGCACCTTAAACTTCTAAAATCCCAGTTCTTAGTTTGTGCTTATTTATGTGGTAATATACGTGAATGTGTGTGCGTGTTTGCGCATACAGGTGCCAGCCTTGTTTCTCTGCTTTAGTGCTGCTTTTGTGTGAATGCTAATTAAATGACAAATCTAAAAGACACTTTCTGAAATGGTATATACAGTGCCCTCCACTAATATTGGCACCCTTGGTAAATATGAGCAATGAAGGCTCTGAAAAATTGGCTTAATTGCTTTGATCTTTTGTTTAAAAAACAAAACAAAACACAAAAATACTCTGCTCTCATGGATATCAAACAACTGCAAACACAACACAGGTTTATATAAAAAAAATCTTTGTTAAATATAGGCGTGCAACAATTATTGGCACCCCATGAATACATATGAAAAAAATATATTGTAAGTATTTTCCCATTGATATTTAAAAAAAAATAAAAAATGTACACCAAAGCTATGTCCGAAATCGCTCAGTCGTTCACTCATAAAGAATATAAACACTTGTGTCTGTCATGTATTTTATTTGTTTATCTTATGTGTCCTAAATATGACTCCTGAGGTAAACCTGGCAAAAAAAAAAAGTTCTATACTCTGTTCTGCTAGTTTTTGTTTTGGCAAAACGTCTTTTTCCTGAAGAGAAGAAAAAGGCAAATTTCAGAAAGAGCAACAACTTTAAAGCATGCTTTGTTAGCTCGAAGATGCCATCTATCGGCAAAAAGACAAAATACATCCAGCTGTTAACTAAATAACTGACAACTAGGTCCTTCACACTCCTGTAAGAAACAAATACAACAAAATCTTATTAAACCCCAATCCATCCCTATATTAATTAAAAAGACAGCAATACATTATTTTCTAATACATATGTGAATAGTCTACATACATGTGTTAACTAATATATTTTGAACAATCCACCAAATTATCATTTGATGTTTACAGTTTGTAATTTAAAAGTTACATCGCAAACTATTAAATGGGTGAAAATAAATACTGTGACAATCAATCAACAATCTGTATCATCTCACCTTGCAATATCTTGATATATATGTGTTTTATTTAATAAAAAGTTACACTTACATTTGTAAAAGTTGTCACCTCCAATGTTCCCGTACACCAGGTTTTTTTTCTTTTGTGTTCTATCACTTTCTCATGTTGGAGGCGACAGGACACGGTCACACACGGTAGTTTTACGTTTTAAGCAAACAAGAGAGTTCGGCTTTGTCCCAAACTGCATACTTTCCTACTATAGTAAGTAAGTAAGTAAAATTTATTTATATAGCACATTTCACACATGCTGACCAAAGTGGTGATACTATAGGTCTGTAGTGAGGAAAAATACTTGTATCTCGGCTAATATACAGTAGGTAAGTATGCGATTTGAGATGCACTCCACGGCTTCAAGCAGTCGTCTATTTGCAAATACAGCATGACTAATAATTAACTACACTTAAAGCGTTCGTGAAAATTAAACAAAAATACCCAAAACTGTATACGGTACCATAACGAAGACAAACTGTATGTTGAAACGTGAAAATCTGTAGGGACATTGGACAGCGTGACGTGGTGACGTAATGACGCAGGCTCTTAATCTAATTGTGATCTATAACATGTAAAATGGGAACATGACAGGAGTATTCTAAAAGTGACTCATGTAAACACCTTAATCACATTATTAGGTCACTTAGCTTAAGGTCAATAATTATTATTGCTGTCCATGTAAACGTAGTGAGTGTTGCAGGCCTACCAAGCAGACCTGCTGAGTGAGCTCGACATATGGAGGTATTCAGCCAGTTCCTTCCCTGTTGTCTCCAGCTCACCTGGGCACCCAGAAGGTGAGTATGGCAGCCTGCCAACCCCCACAGACAGCCAGGGGAACCGGGTGGCCACATTCACGGCCTGCTACTAGGTCTGATCTGAGAATGGTCATAAAGGCCGAGCAGGCAAAGAAGAGCAGTCCTGAGGGGCTGTGGTGGGACGTATCAAGAGAAATTAGGTTGTTAGGGCAGGTAACCCCCAGTGCTACTATAGGGTCTCCACTAGCCAAGGCTGTCCCCAAGTTTTCAGTGTTCTCTGGTCAGCGAGCTGTCACAGGGCAACGAAAATCTCATGCTTTCCATCCAATAGAATGTGGAATAGTTAACGTCACTAAAAGACCATCTGGCAGCATGGAAACTACTTCCAAATTTTTCTCCATGGGTTCTGTCTACCTTAGAAAAGGGTTACTAGGTTCAGTTTATAGCTCAACCCCCCCGGTTCAGAAGTGTGCTAACCACAGTAGTCAGCACAGACCAGAGCCCGAAGTTAGTACAGGAAGTAAGATCCCTCTTGGACAAAGAGGCCATAGAACATATACCCCGGTCCCTGAGGGAGGGAGGTTTTTACAGCCATTATTTCCTGGTCCACAAAAAATAGGAGTATGCAGCCAATTTTAGATTTGTGTCATCTGAACTGTACTCTTCAGACATGCAGGTTCAAGATGCTGACACCCAAACTTATCATTAGACAGATTCAGTTTGAGGACTGGTTTGTGACAATAAATCTAAAAGATGTATATTTCCACATAGAAATATCGCTAGCTTTATCTCCTCTCACTTTCACAAAGTGAATGGATGTCACTCTGGCTCTATTGTGACTCCAGGGAATCAGTGTACTAAACTATCTGGACGACTGGTTAATTCTAGCATGATACAGGGAATTGGTGGTTCAACATCGAGATGTTGTTCTCACCCACATGAAGAGGTTGGGGCTCAGGTTGCATCTCAGAAAATTATGCTTTCTCCAGTGCAGTGGACAACTTTTCTAGGGATTATAATGATTTTACTATGATGGGGGTGTTTCCAAGGACGAAACCTCAGAGAATTATCAGTGTCATGCGGCAATGCCTACGTGCTCTGAGAATTTTGGTGTACCTGGTTTCTAGCCTTGGGTCACACTCCAGGGGTCTACTTATACGGTAATGACAAACACCTCCCTCATGGGCTGGGGTACAGTATTAGACATCTGTCCAGCTCACGGTCTCTGCTGCAGCCCTCATCTGGAGCAGTGTTGGAGTCCATATGGTGAGGTTTGGCCAAGCGGAATTGCATGTGTTCACCTCCAAGGAGACAACACACGGCCCACTGTGGTTCGCCCTCACTCCTATCGCACAATTAGGGCTGGACGCCATGGTGCACATGTGGCCGAGGTCACATCCATACACTGTTCCCCCATCGCTCTACTCACACAAATTCTAGCAAGAGTTCGCCAAGACAGTTTATGTTTGCTGCTACTAGCGCCTTATTGGCCAGCTTGAATATGATTCTGAAAGATAATAACCCTGCTAGATGGCACTCGTTGGGAGATTCCCATCCGCAGGGATCCACTGTAGACCCAGTGAACTGTGCAATAGCTACAGTCCTGGAGTTCTTACAAGAACATTTCTCAGTGGAGTGGGCTCCTTCTACAATCAGGGTTTACATGGCTGCCATATTGGCCAGCCATGCCCCTGTTGATGGAGTCAACTTCGAGGTTTATGTGTGGTGTCAGGCAGCTGAGGCCCATCTGCCGGCCGCGCATACCTACCTGGGACCTTCTGTGGTACTGGAAGGTTTGTCAGGTGCCCCATTTGAGTCATTGGAGTGGATCTACTGTCTCAAGCCGTAGGGCTGATTTATCACCCCTGGTCAGAACTATGGAAACTGTGGGTCTGGCCCCTGAAGGGCACTAGATCATAGATTCTGGTCTCACATCTGAGATTGTAGAGACCATGTCAAATGCTAGAGCACCATCCACAAGAATATTGTATGCACTCAAGTAGCAGCTTTTTGTCTTGTGGTGTGAGGAACGTCAGCTAGATCCAGTAAACCTTTCTGTGGGCCTGCAATGTCTGTCAGGGACCCTATATGAGCCCTTAGGGTCAGCCTCTGAGAAGCTTCTGACTCTAAAAGTAGCTTCTGCTGGCCCTGACATCTCTCAAGTGAGTAGGAGACCTACAAGCTCTCTCTGTTGCCCCTTCCTACCTTGACTTTGCCCCTGGATTAACCAATGCCTTCCTGTATCCTAAACCGGATTATATTCCTAAAGTGCCTACATTGGCTGCCCGCCCTGTGGTGTTGCAGGCTTTCTGCCCTGCTCCATTCCCCACACCTGAACAAGAGAGAATGCACCTGCTGTGTCCAGTAAGAACTCTCTGTACTTACATCCACTGCTCTGGCCAGTTGTGTAAGTTGGAGCAGCCACTGGTCTGCTTTGGCAGCGACACTAGAGGTGATGCTGTAATCTCTAATTGGATAATGCAAGCAATCTTGATTGTTTATGAGGCACGTGGTCTTGCTACGCCTCTGGGCATAAGGGCTCATTCCAGTAGGGCGGTCGCCTCCATGAATGGTTTGTCCAAAGGTCACGTGTGAAAGGCGCTTCCCATAATGTTATGTTAAATGCAACGTCTCGTTCCCTTCTCAGGGAACAGGGTTACATGCGTAACCCAGACATTTCACACTGGTATAAATATGAGGTAATACGTAGGCCAAATTCCCTTAGTCATTCATAACAATGGGTAAGACCAAGGAATATAGCTGTGATGTACAGCAAAATTTTGTTGAGCTTCACAAAATGGGAAGTGGGTATAAGAAAACAGCACATGCATTGAAAATGCCAATTTCCAGTTCCAGACAGAAAGTCTCCAAATCTACAATCCAAAGTCACCTACATCACCCCATGTTGTTTGGAAGGTTTAAGAAAAAAAAAGCCTCTACTTTCATCTAAAAACAAGATCAAGCATATTCAGTTTGCCAGACATTACTGGAACGTCTAATTGAATCGAGTTGTATGGTCAGATGAAACCAAAGTAGAGCTTTTTGGCAATAAACAACAAAGGTGGATTTGGCGCACACATAGAAAGGTAGCCATATGAAAAGTACCTCATGCCCACAGTTAAATATGGTGGTGGCTCTTTAATGTTTTTGGTCTGTGTTTCTGCCAGAGGACCTGAACATTTTGTTAGCATACATGGCATCATGGACTATCAAATAACAACAGATATAAAATGAAAACCAGACTGCCTCTGCCAGAAAGCTTAAAATGGGCCATGGCTGAATCTTCCAGCAGGACAATGATCCAAAACATACATCAAACGTAACACAAAGATTGTTTACTGACCACAAAATCATCCCAGTCCCCTGACTTGAAACCCATAGAAAACCTATGGGGTGAATTGAAGAGGAGAGTCCACCAGCATGGACCTAGAAATTTGAAGGATCTGGATAGATTCTGTATGGACAAATGGTCTCAGATCCCTTGCCATATATTCTCCAACTTCATCAGGCATTATAGGAGAAGACTCAGAGCTGTAATTTTGGTTATCTACGGCAGCTGTGGCTGAGGTGGTAGTGTCCACTAATCGTAGGGTTGGCTGTTCGATTCCTGGCCCACATGACTGCACATGCCAAACTGTCCTTGGGCAAAACACTGAACCCCACATTGCTCCCGATGACAAGTTAGCGCCTTGCATGACAGCTCTGCTACCACTGGTGTGTGAGTGTGTGTGTGAATGGGTGAATGAGACAGTGTAAAGTGCTTTGGATAATAGCATTATATAAGTACAGATCATTATCCATATCTTGACAAAGGGAGGTAGCACAAAGTATTGACTAAAAGTGTGCCAATAATTGTTGCACACTTATATATAACAGATATTTTTTAGATAAACATGTGTTTTGTTTGCAGTTGTTGGACATCCATGAAAGCAGATTATTTTTGTGAATTTTATGAACAAAAGATCAAGATTTGCTCATATTTAACAAGGGTGACAATATTAGTAGAGGGCACTGTACTGACACAAAAGAAAAATCAATTATCAAGGTGGATACATTTTAAATTTTTTAGTCAAATTTTGTAGCATTAATTGCTTAAAGCAAAAAAAAAGTTCTCAAGATACTGAGGTATATGTAAAATAATTCTGAAAGCAAAATTCAACCTACATTTTTTAAACATTTCCTTTAGACCAATGCAGTATTTTCCCCAAATCCCATCTACACTGAAATCCTTGAAACAATCACATCTTAATATTAATCTTTCTTTCATTTTGAAGGATGGAAGATGCAGGGTTGATGCAGGTCTGTCATTAGAACTGAATCACTTGAGAGCACAATGAAAAGTCTATACTGTGTGTAAGCGCTGTACTACTTTAGCTGCTTTCCTGAAACAGCTGAGGACCAGCAAGAACTCAGCAGAGCTTTTAATCCTGAGGCAGAGAGCCTGCACCTAGCTGCACTCAACCCGTACAGCCCCCTAACACTTCAGCTGGAGCCTGAGTCTGTCACATGGCATTACAGGGCCTTTCATGGAGTCCATTAAAAAGCTGAGAAACCTTGAGAGCACTTTTAGTAGTGGAAATGCATGCTTATTTGTACTGTGCACAGGGTGAAATACAATCCCTGCACTACTCATACTCAAGATTTACATCAGCCAGCTGCTTGATAAGGGGTTAAAGTACAAAATAAAAATTCTCATTTGAGGTTCAGGAGTCAGAACCTCATTTGGGAGTGGGATTTCAGCTACAATATTTGTTTGATCAGTCAGAATTCACAGTCATCAACCAATCAAAATGACTACATGTTTTTGAATGTTGAAATTGTGACTACTCTACAACAAACATTTTTTTATGTGTATCGCATCCTTTTTAATGTGTATTAAGTAAAAAAAAAATCTTTCCTGAACAACCAATCTATCATTTATCTCCAGTAACCACTTTATCCTGGTCAAGGTAATCCTATCCTATCCTGGGAATACTACCTGCTGCACCACACACACACACACACACACACACACACACACACACACACACACACACACACACACAAGATC
>JAOUWY010000011.1:5325218-5341023 GCA_025728095.1 Prietella phreatophila
AGCAGTTTCCTGATTAAAGTGTACAGTTCATGCTCCAAATACTTAGTCAGCAGCAGCAATGTCTCAGACAGTGGAGACAGAAGAGCATCATACCCAGTTTTTCAGGTATCTTAAATTTTAAAGCATAATTATCTGCAAAATAAGTGAGCTAAAGCCCATTGAGATATTGACATTTCACAGCTTAACAGCCAACCTCTTGAAACATGTACAGATAAGCCATTAGCTAGATGGCTTGAGCTGTTTTAAACTTAAGATATGATGTTAATGTTCAGTAGTGATTACTTGTTGTGTTAAATAGTGCTGCTACAGCTCATAGATAATGCTCTGCATAATGTATAAGGGGCATGTTTGCTAGACAGCTATTATATAGCTAGAAACGTATGAATTAACATGAATTAGCTAGTTAAGAAACATTTGTCTATCCAGTCGGCACATGACCGATCTTCAACCTTTCCCCAACCATTTAGCATCAATCGTTGCTTAAACATTGTTTTAATGTTGAAATGACAAATGACATTATTTCAACCAAATTTCAACGTTGAAACAACGTTTAAGCAATGACTGATGCTAAATGGTTTGGGAATGGTCAAAAAATACTTATAAATCAATGTTGAAATTTTGCCAAGATTTTTATGTTGTATCAACATAATGTTCTCAACAACATAGCTGCATTTAAAATTATTAATTTGCAACAACTAATAATAATAATAATAATAATAATAATAATAATACATTGTGGTTGAGTATGAGTAGATATAACTAACTAAGCTCCAAGCTGTCTGGAACTTCAGGACCTGGTTGTGCAATCTCTGGAGTCTGTATCATGTGACATCTGCACCTCTATGAATTTAGCACAGCAATCTGCAATGGCAAAGACAATAAGTGCAGCAAAGATACCATATGGTTTTAGATTTAACGGTGTCAATATTTGTAAGCCAAAATGGTATTTAAGTTACATATAAAGAGTGAAATTGCTAAAAGGACTGATGCCAATTTCTGGTAAATGGCTAGTTAGTCAGGGAACAAATTTTAAACTGCCAATTTTTAGGTATTTGTTTTTCTAATTGACCTAAAGTGTATAAAACAGGTGTACTTTATTTTGTATGTTGGTTGTTAGTTAAATGTCTCAACTGATGATAATTTGAGTGCCTTTTGGTTCCATTTGGGTGGTTCCCCTTTAGCAAGTAAAAACAAATATGGAGGCGTTTTTGTAGGTTCCGCTCCCTTTTAAGTACATAAAATTGGCACTGGGCCTTTAATAGTGCGTAAAGTGATTTTGGATAAATGGTGATAAAAACGTGACACAACTTTCCTGTTTCCCCTCAGTATAACGTGAATTATAAACTAGCTTATGTTCACCTCTATTTAGATTTTTTTTATTTCTTTCATCATGCATTGGTCAACAATGAAATCATCAAAACTCTTCAGATGCATTCACCAGCTCTGGGGAGAAATCTCTCTGCTCACACAAATTGCTCACACAAATGTTGTTTTTTTTTTGTTTTTTTTTGTCAGCAGTGGTACTACCACTATGTGTGTTTGTGTATATAGATATAGGTAGATTTGTAAAATTGAAAAATTTTGTGTACTGTCAGAGGTAAGGAGGAATCTTTTTTTTTGATGGCAACAAGTTATTACATATTTTAATAATTTACAAACCTTGGAGGTGGATTGACTAGAGATACAATTTTATTGTTTATTTATTTATTTATTTAATTATCTGTGAAGTTCTTTTGAATATGACATACTTGAGTGGAGCATGGTTAAGTAGCGGCAACAAAGAGTTTAAGTATTGTATTGACATGCAAAGTGTGAAAAAACTGATACTATGTAAACAACATTGATACAACATTGGAAAATGGTTTATAAAATTACACAGAATTCTTTAAGGATGGTCTAAAATTTGCAGCATTTTTAACATTCTTATTTTTCTCCAGATATCGTTATGAAACAACACACACAAAAATAATGGAGACAATATCCAAATATTTAAAGTATGCTAATGTACAAATTTTTAAAGTATGCTCCAGAGAGGATGGGTGGTGGTGGCCATAAGACGACTTTGCCATAAAGATCTGTTCCACACAGTTCTTATTTAAAGAGCTTGTATTTAAAAATATTGAAATAAAAATGAGTTGCACTTGTTGTCATTTTGTTGTTTTCTCATAGAAAACTTTGTTTAACTTTTTTCTTGGTGCCATAATTATCTTGTTCCAGTGTGATCTTATTTAATAACATTCAAGGTTTACCACTGGCTTACTTTGAGGTGTTTATTTTGTGTATGATATAGGAATTGTATTGAAACAAGGTGCATATGAACAGCTGTGTTGGAGGAAAAATTAATAGTAAACCAGATTCAGCAAGTATTGTCATATGTTGTTCTGAATGCGAATGAGGTTATATGTACGACACAGACGAGAGTCTGATGCAGGCGCAGATCACAGTCTTTATTAATACAGCCAACTTGACGCAGTCTTCACGGGAAAACTGGCAACGGGACATATATACACTTGTCATAAACATAAACAACTCAACTGCTACAAACATGTTAACATAACGTCAAACAATCACAAGCAATGTGCTCAGTAACTCAGGGCTTTAAATAACAATGGTCATCAACAGAAAGTTCACACACCTGTGATCACTCAATGCAGAAGCTCGCGCTAGTCCGGAAGCGAGCGAACAAACAAAAGTCCAGTCCTTTCAAATGAAGTGCCACAGCGACCTCCGTCGGCTGTGGCATGGCATTATAACAGTAAGTGAAGAGGAAATTCATTTATATTTTACTTAATGTTGAAACGTACGATACTGAAACATCAGGATATCAACACTGATTCCATATGCAAAATCGAAACCAAACCTTGAGTCAGTCACAATGAATCAACAGTGATTCAATGTTGAAATGCTGGCTGGGTAAGTTAGCTAGCCAGCTAATGTTACTTTCTGTATATAATGTTGATAATCGAGGTGGTGTTCACTTCAGCTAGTTAACATAATTTTACAAATGCTTTAGTTTGATGCGAATGAGTTTTATTATTTTCACCAAATGACTAATTCTTATTTAATTATTTTTCTTAATGAATACATTTTCTTTTACTCAATTGAATTATTACTACTGTAACATTACGTAGACTGGAGGCAGATGCAGGTGCAGATCAAAGTCTTTATTCAACATAAAACACAAAACCAAAGTAAGTGCTGTCTTTCCTGGCAAACGAGAAATGTGGCATATAACAATATCCTTCGAGGCATGGAAGCAAACGATACAACCGCTGCAAATCCTACAACTAATAATACTGAGCGACGTGCTCAGTAACCACAGTGTTTAAGCACAAAACATAATCAAATTCCAACATTAGCACCTGTGGAAAATTAAAGTCAATACAGCTATCGCTCAATCCAGAAGCAAGCGAACCAAAACAAAGTCATGTGACTCGTCTGGAGCCAAGCCACAGTGCCAACTGCTGGCCGTATCATTGGACAATACACAATAATCAGGCATAGTGTAAAATGCTTGTTTAGTTGTTATTAATTACATGATCAATTCACTTGAATTTGATCATGTCTGGTAAAGAGAGATATATTTAAAATGTCTACTGTTCTGTTTTGTTTTTTTTTGAGTAGATAATTTGTTCTTGGAGACATTGGCACTCAAATGAACTCATATTGGTTTCATATTACAGAACTTGTACCATGTCTCTGTTAATTAGTCTTGTTTCTGTAGATGAAGCTGGCAGAGTCACTGATTTACTACTGCAACAACTTTAAAGTTCACCAATTATGGTTTTTCAAATATTACCTTTCAAAGTGCACGACAAATGGAGCTATTGTCTCTCAAAGGAAGGAACCAATTCTGAAGATATGAAATGAGTCATTAGTAATTCCAGAATTACTTCCTGCACAAACCTACATAACAAAAACAAAAAGCCTCGCCTGTGGTATTCATTGGCTGCTCACCAACAAATGAACTGAAACTCATTATGGTAGAGGGCGTTTCCTTTTTGAAACTATAATTAAAATATACTAATATAGTTACTATAATAAACTATAATTTCTGAAATATCTGTCTGTATTATATACAAGTGAGAAGGGGTGAATAAGCAAAGGAATCAGGACAGAGCATGTTTGTTACAGTATCACCAATATCTCCAATGACCATCAATGCATTTGGTCCTGATGTAGGTTTCTTTTTCTCTCTCAGGAGTAAGATTATTATTACTGCCCCCATCAGCACCCCCTGTTGGTCATCTCTGCATACTTATGGTTTCTGGGTTTAACTTTTGTTGTTCTTCTTCTTCTTCTTTTGTAAGTGGTGCTTTTTTGATGTACAGTCAGGGTTGGGAAAATACTGAGGAATTATACTTGTGAAAGTAGAGATAATGTATTAAACTCTTACTTAGTTAAAATTGAAAGTATCCAGCCAGAAATACCAAAAAAGAAAGTAAGAACCTTGCTTCTTTTAAATGTACTCAAGTATTAAAATGTAATAAATGTAAAAAAAAAAAAAAGTAAATGTTTATAACTGATAAAATTGACGTAATGTCATGTTTTCATGTGAAAAGCGTTTATTACTTATACAAACCTGTGAGAAGATAATTTTCATTTTAAAGCAATCACATCATTTTGCCTGAAAACCTCTCTCATATGCCTGAAAACATGCTGGCCATCTACATAGTTTTCTAATGAATTAATCAGAGGTAAATTATCGTGTAAATAACCAAAAATATATCATAGAATTTGATTTCCTGCTTAGTCGAATATGTTAGCTACTGGAATCTATGATGACCTAGCCTGCATTAGCAAAGAAAACAGGATAACTTACTTAAATATAGCCGGTTAATTTTAACAAATTTGAGAAACCCTATGCTAGAGTTCATCATTGCCTTCCAGGGAGGCAAAAGAGACACCAAATGTTACAAGGTCACCACAGATGATGACTGGGCACATTTTTTTTACTTTTATGCAATGCTTTTTTTTATGCAAAGATAAATTCCTACATAGCCCTGTATGATAAACACTAGGTAGAAGTACAAGTGACAACTGAAGTGAATAACATTGAATGTCTCATTGCAATTGCACCTGTCAATGTGTACGATATATTAGACAGCAACTGAACAAGTGTAAGGATCTGACTTTGACAATGGCCAAATTGTGATGGCTAGATGATTGGGTCAAAGAATCTCAAAAATAGCAGTGGGAAGAAGACAAACTGGCAGAGGAAGTGTGATGCTCTGGTCAATGTTCTGTTGGGAATACTGGTCCTGGCATTCATGTGGATGTTGCTCTGACATATACTACCTACCTAAATATTGTTGCAGTCCAAGTACACCACTTCATGGCAGTGGCCTTGTTCAAAAGGATAATGTGCCCTGTCACACTGCAGAAATTGTTCATGAATGGTTTGAGGAACATGACAGAGTTCAATTTGTTGACTTCCAAATTCCCCAGATCTCAATCTGATCGAACATCTGTGGGATGTGCTGGACAAAGAAAGTCAATCCATGGAGACCCACCATCACAACTTACAGGACTTAAAGGATCTGCTGCTAATGTCTTGGTGCCAAATACAACAGCAGATCCTCAGAGGTCTTGTGGAGTCCATGCCTCAAAGAGTCAGAGCTGATATTGCAGCACAAGGAGGACCTACTAAATATTAGGCAGGTGGTTTTAAGGTTATGGCTGATTGGTTTATGTCACTGTATAGCACATGTCCCCCCTCAAGTTCTTTCAATGTCACATCTGAAGTTCATCATACACCACTGACAGACCAGTTCTACCCAAACTGTTTCTCTCAAAGGTCAAATGTCACCATCATTAAAAATGCCATTATGGTGTTTTGAAGTTCACTGGTTCCCAGAATTCCTCTGTGTTAATTGAGATTTCTGTCCTCATTATCGACCCCAGCTTGTCTTAATATCTTTATCTCCACATCTTTTTTTAAGGACAGAACAAGGACTAATGAGTGCGAATTATGAGAAAGAGCACTTTGCTAAAGTTTTACTGTTCCTGTTCTTTGATTTCCAAAAAAATACAGCCTGTTGGATATATGTGTGATGTTGGATAGTTAAATGAGGAAACCATCTAAGACATCAGTGATCTGTAGAGACTAACATCACTTACTGCATGTTCTAGTACCCAATACACACAGACACACACAGACACACACACACACACACACACATGCACTGTGGACATGTTCCGATCATATGCCTGAATATGTACAAAAACCTTTTATGAACATAACTAAAAACAACCTTAAATTCTACATCATTAAATCACTTTAAATAAGGAGCCACACCTGGATAAGTGTTACCTGATTAAGTTATTTAGCAAGATGCAAAATAAGGTATTGTTTCATATTTTGAAACCACATGATGAATTGCTTAGTGCAGTGTGTCTATTACAGGCTTAGTTTTAAATATCATAGATGGAAGAGAATGGTGATTTTTAATCAAAAATCAATTGAAGTACAGACATTTATGATTTTCACATGTATTACATTCAGGAGATACCCTTATCCACAGCGACTTACAATTATGTTTTTTGTTTGTTTGTTATACAACTGAACAATTGAGGGTTAAGGGCCTTGCTCAAAGGCTCAGCAGTGTCAGGTTGGTGGTGCTGGGATTTGAACTCAGTCTTCCAATTAGAAGTCCAACATCCTAACCACCAAGCTACCACGTCTTAAATTTAAAATTGTTCAGTAAATGTGAATATTAACCCTCTTACCCCTAAGTTCCCACAGTATTATGTCCCATAACCCTATATTCCCCAAAGAAACAGCACGCCAACCCTGAGTTCCTGGGCCAAAATCAACATTTTAATTTGAACATTTTTAGGCCTTGAAACAACTTATAATAATGTATTTGTGGAATATTACTTTGAAAATGAAGCAGTTCAGTGTTTTTACTAAACTCAGAGCACAATTCTTAACTAGAGAAATTATGAAAAATGCTCGCTGTGCCGACACGCGAACGGACACAAACGCAGGATAGCGGAATGACGAGAATCAGGATGACTTTACAAACGAACAGGTAAGGGACGTGTAATCTAGGAACAATGTTTATACTAGAAACACACGGCGCTTAGTAACGTATAGAGCAGAAGCTGGTAGACGAATACGTCGCGCTGGGAGGCAGCTTCGGAGATCCTTAAATAACCTAAATCATGTACAGGTGTTTCAATCAGAACTCCGGTGAACTCGAGCGTGGGCAAGGCAGGGAAGTGTAGTCCTTATCCGCCATGTTTCTAAGTGGGACTACACATGATGGAATGTTACTCTGATCTCGCTGCATCGTAACACTCGCTAAAATCCTTCTACTCATTTAGAAGTACCATACGAGCATCAGCGTGGTCAATGCCTTTGAATAAATTCAAGTACATAATAAATAAATAAATAAATAAATAAATGCATTTTACCGACAAAAGTCCACTTTCTGGTGATAATCAGACCAGCAGGTTCTGTTTTCATGAATGCACAGAAACTGTCACATTATGACTCCAAACCCCTGCAATGTCAGTCGCACTGGTTGGTGCTGAGGATGAAGATGAATAATAAAAGTTTGGGTCACTATCAGTTTCGGTTTCGGTTTCAACATCGCCTGAACTTTCACTGCTGTCACTATCTAGAATCCTTGCTCTTGCTTGTGTAACTGTGCATGTTTTCTTTTTTTTTTCACTGTTTTAGATGTACCTGTGTTCACTGTAGGTGTAATTTTAGCTTTTTGCTTTAGTTCACTTCTACTATTACACCAATATTCACGCCTGGATCAGCCTCATTGTAATGCCGGCGTAATAACGTAATCAGTAAGTAAGGAATAAGTAAGGAATCATAGCAGAGTAATGCCGGTATACCGGACCTACAGGGATAAAGTTTACACTGTAAAGCCACTATATCGGCCTTACGGGGATTTGGCAAAGACAACCAAGCTGGTATTTGGTCCTTAGGGGAATAGATCAACGATGGGCAAGCCGTTTTATCGGCCTTACGAGGTAAGAGGGTTAAGTGTGAGTTATGATGAAGACTAAGTTTGGCATCCAGTCCTATTGTTGGCTTACGTTTGTAGAAAATAGGGCTGACAGGGGTTGGAATCCAATTCTATTCACAGTCATGTTTTTCAGTGGAGCATTGTGCAAAGCAATGCTAGATGTGATCTTCAAGGAGATGAATATGGTATTGATTTTAAAGGCCAATCATTTGTTGACGCCTGACCATCACACCCATACATGCTTTTTGAACATCCCATTACATATTTAGTCCCCTTTTGCTGTTTAAAGGGGTCATAACATGATTTTTCATGTTTTCCTTCTGTTTGGGAGTGTAATGTATGTTTGTTTATGTATAAACAAACTGCAAAGTCCCAAAACTCATTTTCCCGCAAAAGGATTTATTTTATCTAACAGAGAGCGCTGCTCGAGACCTGCCTAAAACTCATAGGTCGAAGTCCATTTTTACTTCCATAACATAAATTATTTAATATTTTATTCTCCTGTTGTCTGTTCAAATGCAGAATTTTGTGTTGCTAATGTGGTAGCTAAAGTATTGATATACAGCTGTGGGAATTTTTACATATAAACATGCAGAGTAACGTGCATAAGTGGCTACTTAGTTTCAATTATTTCACATTTTAACTTTTATTTAATTTTATTCATTTATTGCAGGTTGTACCTCACAGCCGTGTATTAAAATGAAAATGCAGATATGAGCATTCAACAACATCAGCAGGACAAGCGATGTACAAGTTCATTTTGCCAAAATCCATGAAGGCTGAATGCACTGCAAAGCCAATTAAAACAGTACCTTCATACTGTATGTTTTAAATTATTTTATTTACATATGTACACTTTACACACACATCTAATAAACAGTGATATATTTGCAAGATTCTCAAGAGGTCTCAAGGTTGTGGATCAGTATTCATTTAGAAATGTAATAGAATTTCCATCTGTATACAATATTTTTAGACAATGCAAATGACCTGATGAAGCTCGTCTTCGACTTGGTGTTTGAGGACCCCACAGGACAACTCAGCAGCACAACACAGGATGGGAGGACGACCCTGACATTTTGTCCTAAGTAGCCCCAGCACCAGCTGATGAAGCTTCGATGACAGTACTGCCTGTACTGAGAGAGCTGGACTCTTACCATTGTAGACACAAATGTGTCAAATGTGTACATATGTACAGTTCAATTGGTGTATACATTTTTTTTTGTTAGAACTTTTCTATAGTGTCTCTTTTATATTTCAACGTCTTCATTTATGTTTTGTTGCAGTGGTATTATGTAACAATTTTTAAAAATATTGTTTTACACAATAGCATGTCATAAAACCACTCTTCTTTTCTGTGTCTCCAAAGTTCCATAGTAAGCTTTTTAAATGTTATGAATGTTCAGCAGCATGCAAGGACTCAAACAGTTCAGTTCGAAGCCTTGATGGTGTATCATACACTTTGGAGGGTCTGTAACCTGGTTCAATCGTCTTACAACCTAAGAGGGAAGACAAGCCAGTAATTGGTTATAATGCAGTCAACATTAGACACTAAAGGAAAAGGAAAATATTCAAAAACATGGCCACGTATTTTACAAATGTTCAAAATATGTGACAAATGCAAGTGTGGAAATATTTCCCAAAAAGAATATTGAATAAATACATGTTTACTCTGTAGTATTTTATTATAGTACCTTTTGTATTTCCAAGCAGCAGATATTTTCAACTTCGCTGGGGATTCCATGACAATTTTCATATCTGCACCTAAATAAATTATATTTAGCAGATGCAGATGTGAAAACTGTCATATAATCCTCAGCAAAGTTGAAAACAATTGCTGCTTGGAAATGTAAAGGTAAATTCTGTGAGTATGTATGTAAACACAACAGCTTTGTTAGCATGGTTTTGTACTTCACAGTAGGGTGGTCGCGGAGGTCCGCCACTGGCGGGCACCATGTTGTGAAGTGCAAAACCATGCTATAACCAAGTTGACACAGCTGCTGTGCTTGCAGCGCGTCAGAATTTTAGAACATCATATCTGAAAGGTACGAAGCCCCCCAATTGTCAGGTAAGAAAAAAAAATACAGCCATGTGTAATGCCCTCAGATTTGTAAACTGTGCCATCAGATTTGTAATCCATGCCCTTAGATTTGTAAACCGTGCACACCGCTAAAGTTGGGTTTATATTGGACATTCACTGCATTTGTCATCAGTGCTTTATAGTAATGTATCATCTGAAAAGTGTATGACCTGGGCAACTTTATAAGATTCTACTAAGTGTTATTGTTACTGTTGCCCAGGTCGTGCACTTTTTAAACGGTCCATTACTGACTCCATACTATAAAGCGCTGATAACCTGCGTTTCCAAAAGACTGGTTTCCGTGACACTTTAACAGGAGAAATTAAAAAAATATATTCAGTTGTACTTGGTTATATGTCCAATCAATACACATTATTAAGACAATAGTCATTATGTCCTTTTTGTGTGTTTATTTCTTGAGAAATAACAGAGAGAAGCTTGAATGTGCAGTGAACATTTTTTCACTGCATATTGGTTTACAAATCTGAAGGCACAGTTTACACATTGATGTATTTTTCTTACTTGACTCAATTCTCTATAGAAAGGTAAGAGAGTTACAAAATAAAAACTTACCACTGTGAAACTTTCTGCTCAAGTCGTGAGCTGAAACTTGCTTCTGCTTGTTCAGCCGCATTTTGCAGATTCGGGCTCGAACTGATATGGTAAAAGCGACATTCATAGCTCATGCAGGATGGTTTTGGCCAATCACAATGCAGTGGATCAGTTGTCCAATCAGAGCATTCTGGGCTTTTCAGAATAAGGGGCTTTTCAGGAATCTGAGCATTTCAGGCAACCTGAGATTTGAGGTACTGCAATAATTGTTATGTCATGGCTGAAATTCTCAGTATACAGTGCCGCCTACAAACATGGCAGACGAGGACTACACTTACCAGCCATGCCCGCGCTCAAGTTCGCCGGAGTATTGAGTATGGACACCTGTGCTGCACCATAAGTTATAAAAGGGCCTCATTAACTTCAGCGTCTTGTGAAGTAAACACTCAGCAGCCTGGTCTCTGTTGTGAACCAAGCCTTATTTTCCATATCCGCTAACCTGGTTTTGATACTTGCATTGTTTGTTGACTACATGTATCTGCCTAAGCCTAGTTCTGCCTGTTTGCCCAATCACCTGACCTTGATTCCCTTCCATGTTTTGTCTTTTGCCTGACCCACGCACTCTAGACTGTTTGTCCGCGCTTGTCTCCGACAAAGTACTGTAACAATAATGTACATTGTTTAACAAATAATGTGTATTTTGAACATTACAGCTTGTTCTTATAACCAATAAACAAAATAATTAACATGTAAAAATCATAATATGACCCTTTAAAATAACCTCCACTCTTCTGAGAAGGTTTTGACCAATCTACTTCAAGAGCGAGTTATAATTTGTGAGACCAGTCACTGATGTTGGAGGAGGCATTCTGATTCATCCCAAAGATGGTCACTCGGGTTGAGGCCACTCCAGTTCTTCCACTGCAACTATCCATCCATCTATCTTCTACCGCTTGCTCATTTTCAGGGTCATGTGTAATCTGGAGCCTATCCCAGGGAGCATCGGGCACAAGGCAGGGTACACCCTGGACAGGGTGCCAGTTCTAAATGAGGAATTGACACTTCTATCACATTTATTGCTTTCAGCTCATTTTCTCTAGTTGTTGATCTCTCAGTCCACAAGTACAGAATGATATACGGGTAACATATCATGTACATGTACAACCCCAATTCCGAAAAAGTTGGGAGATTATGGAAAATATTTTTTGAATAATATTGTTTATTTTGTATTTATTTAATATTGTATAACCATGTTCCAAAAAGGGGACAATTTAGGACTAATAGTGATGTGACAATTTGAAATAAGAAGGTGATGTGAAACAGATGAGGCACTCGTCTAATCACAGTATATAAGGAGCCTCCAAAAAAGTTTAGTCCTTCAAGAGCAAGCATAAGAAGGTGATGTGAAACAGATGAGGCACTCGTTTAATCACAGTATATAAGGAGCCTCCAAAAAAAGCCTAGTCCTTCAAGAGCAAGCATGGATCGAGGCTCGCCAATCTGCCAACAGATGCATCAGCAAATAATCATTCCCCAAAGACAAATCGGGAGGACTTGGGGCATTTCACCTTCTATAGTGCACAATATAATCGAAAGATTCAAAGAATCTGGTCAAATCTTGGTGCGTAAAGGGCAAGGTTGAAAATCACTTGTAAATGCACTTGATCTCCGATACCGCAGATGTCACTGTCTTAAAAACTGTCATGAGTCTACAATGGATATCCTGACATGGGCTCAGGAATACTTCGGTAAACCTTTGTCAGTCAACTCCAATAACCACCACATCCACAGATCCAAATTAAGAATTTTCTATGCAATGCAGAAGCCATACATAAACACTATCCAGAACGTCGCCGACCTCTCTGGGCTTGGTCTAATCTGAGACGGACAGTAGGACAGTGGAATCATCTTTTGTGGTCAACATTTCAAATAGTTTTTGGACAAAACAGCCGTCATGTTCTCCGGGCCTAAGAGGAAAAGAAGTTATCAGCATCAGGTCCAACAGCCAGTGTCTGTTATGCTATGGGGGTGCGTCAGTGCCCATGGCATGGGTAACTTGCACATCTGTGAGGGCACCATGAATGCAGAAAGATATGTAGACATTGTGAAGCAATATATGCTGCCATCTAGAGCAGGACAATGCCAAACCACATTCTGCCCAGATTACAAGCACATGGTTGCATAAGCAGAGAGTGAGGGTTCTAGCATGGCCTGCCTGTAGTTCAATTCAATTCAATTCAATTGTATTTGTATAGCGCTTTTTACAATAGCCATTGTCTCAAAGCAGCTTTACAGAAATAGAAACAGAGTAGTCCTGATCTGTCTCCAATTGAGAGTGTGTGGTGCATTATGAAGCGCAAAAAAGGCAACAAAGGCCCTGTACAGTTGCATGACAGACTCTATTATCTTAAGTGAGGCTGTATGTGGGTCATTTGTGTAATGCTCGAAAAAATAATAAAACTCTTCATTTCCTCTCTTTAAAAAAAAAAGAGCAAAAATCTCTTTACTTTTTTGTCCCCTTTTTAAAAAAGAGAAAAGTATGAGTGAGAGAGAATTCAGGAAGTGTGTTATCTCATGCTTCCATTTCATCATGGGGACAGACGGACACACTTTCTGTGTGAATTGTCTATGGATGGAGCATGCTAGGGAAGCCATCGAGTGGTCTGACTGTGCATATTGTGAATGCCTTAAAATTAGGCAGCAGTGGTCTCACATATCAATCACCAGGGAGGATTATGTTTGTGCCCCCTGTTCAGGCACGCACAACTAATTCTTCTCTGGGCAGAGGGAAAGTTATGTCAGTAAGTGCACTGTACATTCTGGGCAACTGGAATGTGGGTGCAAACATCCTGTTGAGGCAGGGGCTGAGGCTCAGGGATTCAAGGCTCCATTCACAAGTGGTGGATTCCATATGGCGGCGGTTCGGCCAAGTGGATGTGGATGTGTTCACCTCCTGGGAGACAACAGACGACCCACTGTGGTTCACTCTCACTCCTCCCGCACCATTGGGGAGGGCACTATGGTACACATGTGGCTGAGGTCACATCTGTACGTTTTTCCCATTATCGCTCTGCTCCCACAAATACTAGTGAGTGTTCACCAAGACTGTCTATGTCTGCTGCTAGTAGCACCATATTGGCAAGCTCAAATAAGGTTCTCAGAGATAATATCCCTGCTGGGCATTGCTCCTGGGGTGATTCCCATCCACAGGGATCTACTGTCTCAAGCCAGAGGGCTGATTTATCACCCTCGGGTGGAACAATGGAAACTATGGCTCTGGCCCATGACGGGCACCAGCTCACAAATTCTGGAGACCATGTTAACACTAGAGCACCATCCACTAGGAAATAGTATGCGCTCAAGTTGCAACTTTTTGTCTCATACAGTCCTGGAGTTCTTACAAGAACGTTTCTCAGCAGGGTGGGCTCCTACAATCAATGTTTTTGTTTTGTTTTGTTTTGGGTTTTTTTTTGTTTGTTTGTTTTTTTAAAGATTTTTAAACACTAAGCCAAAAGCTTAAGGGCTGATGGCAAATTCACTCAGCCAGAGTTCCTGAATGAGAATAACAATTAAAATGGCATTAGGATTCACCCCAAGGGTTGAGACAGGCAGGAATGCATTTTGACGTAATAGGACTGGGTCACTTCTGATGTGTCTCTGTGCATTCTGATGCACTCTAATTAGCATGCATTATAATGTTAGTGTATATTCCTTTCCCTGGATTCAGATTTAACAATGCACTTTAGAGTATAAATTATTTGTTTAGAAGGACTCCATGGGAAATACTGATGCTCCAAATAGTGCATTTCAGAGATCCAGTCATTTGCTGTAATTTGACTGTTTGTCGAAAATAATAGGTGTAATTATTATACAACAAATGAAAAGAATTTAATTGTTAATGTATGTAAATTAATGATCCATAGTTAACAAGGGCAGTTATTTGCACATCTAACTATCCTTAGCATATTCTAAATGAGTGTTACTTTCTTTATTCCTGTATGATTTTCAAAAATTCAATGTACATAAAATAGTATCACTAACAGTCACATTTTTTCCAGCCTTCTAGTGGAAGCATTTATTGCTTTCTTTTTGAAGCCTTTTTCCCTATTCTGTGCCCCCCCCCTCTCTCTCTCTCTCTCTCAAACACAACAATTTGTCCTTTTTTCAGTTTTACCTTTACTACTGGCCATCAGCTTTGTTGTCTGTAATTGTCAAAGCTGGAAATTAACAGCTGTTAATTATAGAATAATCCACACAATTGTGAATGACTTAATGGTCTTAACATTTGTTCATTCATCTTCAGTAATTATTTTATCCTGATCAGGATCACGGATCTCGAACCTATGCTGGAATGCAGGTATACACACTGAAGGCAACACACACACACACACACACACACACACACACACACACACACACTTAAGGTAACTAAGGGTAATTCAACTCAGCCAATCAAACTACCAGCATGTTTTTAGGGAGAAGACTGGAGACCCCAGTCTCCAGTGTTCTGGAGTATTGAAATAAGTATTGAACGCCTCAAAATTTATTTCAGTAAATATATTTCCAATGAGGAAATATACATATCACATGAAAATTTCAACAGACATCAGAATTAACTCAAGAAATCTGGAACTATAAAGAATTCACAACATTAAGGTCCATAAATAAAGTTATGTGTAATAAAGTTGAATGACACAGGAAAAAACTGATGAACAGACTAAGAAAAAGCAGTTCTCCAAGGCAGCTGCTGCCATCTACCAGGATTATGAAGAGGAGATGTGGGTGGACCTTCCAGCAGGACAATGATCCAAAGGAAACTCTAAATTGGTTTCAGAGAAAAAAAATCAAGGCGTTAGAATGGCCCAGTCAGAACAAGATTTAAAGACATTATCTTGAAAAGTCACACCTGAATACTGCAGCCAATTCATTTCTTCTTATAGGAAGCGTCTTGAAGCTGTCATGACAAACAAAGGCTTCTCCACTAAGTATTAAATACATTTCAGATAGCATGTTCAATACTATTTTCCTGTGTCATTCTTCTTTATTATGCATAACTTCATTTATGAATCTTTATGTTTGTGTTACGCTACGTGGCCGGGGTGTAGACGGAGGCAGACTGGACACGGGCGTAGGCGCAGGTCACTGCTTTATTTACTTCTTTGAAGACACAGGGCACACTCTTCAT
>JAOUWY010000011.1:5458141-5470310 GCA_025728095.1 Prietella phreatophila
CTAAACATAAACCCTGGCATGGACTATAGCTGTGAACATAAACAGGGATTAACCATATAACATAACATATAGACATGCACTATGTCTTTACAAAAGCCTATCGGTATCTATCGAGTCTACACTACAATAAGTAATCTAAGCACCTCTAAGTTAGAAGCTTGAGCTAAGCTACACTCTCAGCTTTAGCTTCCATGCTAAGCTAGCCTAGGCGAGAACAAGGTCTATGACACAGGGCTAGGAAGCAAGAGCAAGAGCAAGAGCAAAAACTATAATACTAGGAAAGAGCAAAGATTCTACTTTAGCGTAGTGTAGTTTCTTTCCTCTATTTACCTGCGCCGTGTGTAGCACGGCTTCCGGTATATAAGCCCCCGTCTGATTAGCTCCAAACCGCTAAAAGCTGGCCGCAATTCCAAAACATGTGACCCATGACAAGACAGGACGACGGCATGAGGTCAACCCGGAAGAAGTCCGCGCATGCGCCACAGCGCTCAGCACGCGCACCGTTGCTCCGGGAGAACCGTGACACCATCCCTGGAGGTGCAAGGAAAATGTGCTAACTACTAAGCCACTGTGCCTCTGTCAGCTGCTAACCAGCAGGTGAAAAACGAAAGGAAATGAACATTGTGTGATGCACAATTTACATGATAGATAGATAGATAGATAGATAGATAGATAGATAGATAGATTTTCTTTTACACATTGCAGTTTTGGACAGGAGAGCTTACATGAAAAGACTGACCTTCTTTAACAGCCTCTTGAGCGTCACATGACCACATTAAACGTCATAAAATGTCTATTCAGTGGTTTCTGGTGTATATGATGTATATGCACTAAAATAGTAGAGCCTTTACTAAATATTAAATGACTTAAGAATTTAAGAATTTTAAAGTGATTTAAACAAAATTGATTTTGTGTCTGTATATTTAGCTAACTGTACATATGTTTATAACTGAAATAGTTTGCTGGTTAAAATTGGAAAAAAAAAAGTCAGAAAAATATTTGAATATAAGTGTACTATGAACCTAAATCAAAATACAAATGATGGTTATGTTTGTGAACTTATTATCAATATTAGCTACTTACATCATGCCTAAATTGGAGGCTATGTTAAAAAAAGAAAAAACTAATTACAGGATGTAATAATGGTACAGTTTGTGCAGTTTTATAAGGAAATTAGCTGGTAAGTTTTACTGAACATCTTGCACAAACAGACACAGTTCTTCTGGAGACTTTGACTTTTGCACTTGCTTCTTATTTTTTGCAGCAAAATCCAGCAGCCTTGATTATCTTTTATTGTCTAAAAAGTGGCAACATGCTGCTTTCTTTACTGACATACAAATATTTTTCTGTAAAATTTAATTGTGTGCTGGAAAACTAAAGCTTGGTAATGTAACATCTTTTTTGTATTGACTTGATAACGTAGAAGTCATAACATAAAAAATCTATAACAAAGTTTGTACAAAAAAAAAAAATAGGGTGCCTAAGACTTTTGCACAGTACTGTATATCCTTTAAGGGTTCCCTAGAAGGGACAAACTGAACCCTTCAGATTAATACATTGAACCTAAATTTCCATTAATGAACAATTTGTAACTTTCTGATTTAGTTGAAACCATGCTGACTTTTTCACAATATCATGAAAGATGTATATAGCTGTATGTGTTCATACATACCATGAATGAACTGACATACACTTTCGAAATAAATAAAATAAAATACAACAACAACAACAACAATAATAATAATAATAATAATAATAATAATAATAATAATGTTCTCATTGTACATCAGAATGTTCGGAAATGTGATCCCAGTGACTCTGGCATGGTTGTTGATACCAGACAGGCTGTTTTGAGTATTTCATAAACTGCTAATCTTCTGGGATTTTCACACACAGCAGTCTCTAGAGTTTACAGAGAATGTAAACAAACAGAAATTCAGTGAGCAGCAGTTCTGCTGGGAGAAACGTCTTGAGGCAGAGGTCAGAGAAAAAATGACCAGACTGGTTAGAACTGACAGGATGGCTGCAGTATCGCAAATGACCACTCTTCATACCCATGGTGAGCAGAAAAGCATCTCAGAATACAACCACAATACACATTGAAGCATGAGGCTACAATAACAGAAGACCACATTGAATTTCACTCAATCTGAGTGTACAGTGGGTAGAGGTACACCAAAACTGGATAAATATTGCCAAAGCTATGTTGTATTACCCACTACAATGTAGTCAACAAGATGATGAGGTGCAGTCAGCTGTGTTCAGTGGCTGCAGGTTACGGCATCAATCAAAAATTCACGTGAATAATCACACATGCTTTTAACACACAGGGCTCACACCTCTGGGATTGTGGTTTGTATGTAAATGGAAAATGGTCTGCACTTATATAGCGCTTTTTTCCAAAGCTCTTTACACTGTGTCTCATTCACTCATTCACACACACTCACACACCAATGGTAGCAGAGCTGCCATGCAAGGCACTAACTTGCCATCAGGAGCAACTTGGGGTTCAGTGTCTGTGGAGACATGTGGGCCGGGAATTGAACTGCCAACCCTACAATTAGTGGACAACCCGCGCTACCACCTGATCCACAACTTCCCCTCTAATTAGTTCTCTCATGTTCCGGGAGTTTCCTCCCCCAGTCCAAAGACATGCACTATAAGCTGATTTGCATTTCCAAATTGTCCGTAGTGTGTGTGTGTGTGTGCGATTGTGCCCTGTGATGGGTCGGCACCCTTCTAGTGTGTCCCCCGCCTTGTGCCCCGAGTTCCCTGGGATAGGCTCCAGGCTCCTCTGCAACCCTGTGTAGGATAAGCAGTACAGAAAATGCATGGACATTTTATTATTATTTTTTTTTACATGTAATTGACTTTCTTTATGTATGCTTGCATGTTGTTGTTTTTTTAATATGGCATTTATAAACAATTAATTTTTACTGTTAAATTTTCACATACATGGCAATGATGAATGATGTACAACTGGCTATGGTTTAATGCAGAGCTATAGTAGCGCCCTTATGGAAAAACCACACCCACATGATCATGTTTTCCACACGTTCATACTGTACTAACATCCTCAACAGGTTATATTTTTATACAGATGGTACTCTTAGTCACTGACCTAGTGAGCTACTATAAGGAAGTGGATTCGATGGACACTACAATGCACTTCAACACAATTCTGTACATCGCTCTGGATAAGGATGTTCATTTAAATCTAAATGGAAATGGAAATATGCATGGGAACTCAATTAAACACAAGTGAATGTCATTTTTTTCATAAGTGCATCACTATATCCTGTACCTTGCAATTGGGTAGAATCTTCAAGTATCTTTTAAAAGCTCATTAGAGGTACATTAGTGTCCTTAGTGTCCAGTTATGTACCTTAAATCATTTAAAATATATACTACATTCACATTACCATGGAAAATATGCACATTAAGGTAGAAAAGACGTATCCTAGTGACAAGAAAATGTACGTGTAGTACTTTTTTTCTGAGTGTACACCGTAAGATAGATGGAGAGATGTGACCAAAGACATCCAAGGTAGAGAAATGCAGATAAGAGCAATCTACACACTGTGGCATATGTCTGTAATCTGCTAAATTATCCATCTATTAGAGCTCGTTTATTTGTATTTGTTATCTGTTAGAGCATGTTGTAATATATTCTTCACGTGCGTGTAGCAGGCCGCGCGTGTGCACCATGCACGCTCCGTGATTGGTCAACGTTCGCACTCTGTCAGGCCGCGTGGGCGTGGTTTCAGAGGCTCGCGCTCCGAGAGAAACGAGAGAGGCACAGAGCTGCACTCTGGCACACACGCACACGCGCAGCGCTGCGAGCCAGAGCATCACTCCTCCGGTGGCACAGCTCATTTCTTTCGCCGAAACCGAAAAACGACGTGGTGCGACCGCGAAGTTGCTCTAAGGAGCCCGGGGATCGATCGCGACGCACACCTGGATAAGCGCGGAGGGATCAGCGAAGCGACCAGAGCGCGTCGATTTGGAACGCGAGCATCATGCTTGGCAAACAGCACATGCTCTTCGCCTTGTACGGCATCTGCGGGATCCTGCTGAAAGGTAAACGTGCCTCCAACTTCTCTGCACCCAACGGCGGCTTGTTGTAATTTACTGTTACTGTTTCGAGGAAGCTGGCTCAGCATCGCCCCGTGTTGGAGAGGTGTACAGGAATGCCGCACACACGCACGCGCGCACATGCATACACCCGCGAGCAATTACGTACGTGTACATGTACATATAGTGCCTCATATGCTTTATCCGTATTTACACGTTGAAATGATCCTTATCTATGCAAGTGTCCATCATTGAGACCCTATTCCGAGGTGGAAAGTCGTTCAGCCTCAGCGCTTGCACTGCACTGACTCATGTTTTGTAGGCTATTCCTAGTCAGTGCATATTGATATTTCAGGCTCAGGAAAACTTTGTGTATTTGGTGATCGGGTTGGTGAAGTTACCTCAGGGCTGAATGGAGGCTTTTGGGAACGACACGAGCAATCTTTTCATTTCATTAACATGCCGCAAGCAAATGCATTCATTGGCACAGCTAATGTAGTCTGTTTTCATGTTGAACCAGAACCATTTTTTTCTGTTCTCCTCTTTTGACTGTGATCTATAATGTTTACTTGTGTTATTCCCTAGCGGTTAGAGTGCTAGAGTAAATTATGCCACCTCAACACAAATGCAGAAATGTTGCGCAAATGTTAAGGCTCCCTCATTGCTAATGATTAACCATCCCTATGTAGTTACCCAGACTGTTTGACTATAAATTAGTTCCCATTGGTTATGGTATTTCCATCACTTGGGGTCGTAGTAGCATCAGCTGTATTTGTTTCGTTATTTATATACTTTCCTTACCCAGCCACACGACCTGTCGGATTGGTTTTTTGACAGAGTAAGCACAAAATAAAAGGAAAAATAAAGCAAGCCTGAATTAATAGCTGCTTAATGAAATCGGTGGAATAGTGAAAGCAGTTAATGATCTAGAGAATCTCTATTAGATGTCATTACATGAGTACCCCCCCCCATATTCCCCGAGCAGCATATTTTCCATGACCTGACCTCAAGTAACTTTTTGCCCTTACAAAAAACAGCCTTCTGAGCTCCTCAATTTGGAAATAAATCTGAATCTAGAACTACCAATAGGTAGGTGTGTTCATGATAAAGGAGTGTATATTGCTAAAAAGGTAACAATGTACAAATCTTCAGGTGACCTCAGATGATTTCAAGTCGTGTTGTTGCCTAGGGACTTGTCACACGCGACTTTGTGTCAAGGGGCGTGGTCACACACGTCATTGATGTCGAGGGGCATGGTCACCTCACAAACCAGTGACATTCGATTTAATTCCCCACTATCGATTAAATCACCGATCTTCCCCTAACTTTCTGTAGTATGTTATAATAGAAAAAAGGAGAAGAAAATGATCAAACAGAAGAAATGCCTGAAAGCCAACCAAATTTATGTACAACTTGTTTGTGTGACCTTGATTCACAACTGCTTTTCTATCTGACAAATGATGAACAGGTTTAAGAAAACTAAAACCAGTTCAAATCTAATGTACCCATCTTCTTATCTAACATTCAGTATTTCTGACTGACTTATCAGTGAGCTGTGATGATTAGTCGATGTACTTGAAATGCATGTAATCAGTCTCATCTGTTATATCCTTCAAATGAGTGTAAATATGACCCTAGCGTCGCAAACTGTTTACATATCAAACATCTCGGCTCAAGGCAAGCATCTGTGTGCTCCATCAGGCATCTGTGTGCTCAGGACACACGCTGCCATGCATAAAGTGTGACTCATGTTTGCTCGTGTGAGAAGGAAATTTAGATAGAGAGGTACGTGTACACATGCATGTATGTGACACTGCATGCTTTTTGGCTTAATACCCGGAGCTTCATATTGATGCTCAGTTAGGTCCATTAATAATCACAGATAATTAAGCACATTCCTCAAGGCAGCATATTTAATGAGTTGTCTGTGTGGAGCGACATATTGATCTCCCAGAGCCTTCTCACTGCCTGTAAATCAGCCTGTCTGCTCCACTGAGTGCGAGCGGCTAACTGAGCCCTGTTGAAGCCCAGCTCGGCTCAGACTACCCACAGCAACACACGCATATACATGTCGTTAACGCCAGGATGAGCCTTTTACATGGAATAAGAATTTTGCAGCCCTAAACAATGTGTGTGCCTATTCATAATGGTAATTAAGAGCTTTTGTCACTTTGTGAAACAAAAAATGGAATTTTTTTCATATTTAAAAATGGAATCCACACAATGTTGCCTCTAAAGTGCTGCAACTATGCTTTAAACAAGTCATAGTCCAGCTGTGTCTCAAAAAATAGTAAACTATCTGGCTAAAATTCAACTTTATAACTGTGACAAATAAGAATTATGACATGTGCATCAGTGCAATTTCCTACATATATCCAAACTATGACCAGGCATTTCCTATTTAATCTCAGTGCAGCACGTTGTGGCAACAGCCAGAGAGTCTCAGTTGATATTCATACATCCATTATTGATGCCACCTGTACGGATGGGTTTTCCTTTCTCTGTTATAAAACTCAGGTCCAGACAGACCGGGCTGAGAGCTGCAGCCAGGTGCTGATGAGTTTTACACTTATGGAGAGCATGTGGCAGGCATAAGGGCCATTTCTTTTCTCACTCTGGGACTAGAGAATAGCTTCTTTCTGCAGGCTCATATTGCCTTGGTACAGTACTGTGCTGTACTGGTAGACTCAATTATTACATTTGAATATGATACTTAAAAAAATATTGACTTATTTGACAACAGTAAATTCACATTTGACTGCCTTGTGCCCGATGCTCCCTGGGATAGGCTCCAGGTTCCCCGCGACCCTGAAGAAGGAATAAGCGGTAGAAGATGGATGGATGGATGGAAATTCACATTTGTGAATTGAATGTCAATTTTCACCTTATGTGGTTTGATACAGTAGGAGCACATAATGTAAATCTGCAGCTAACATTCATTGTCTTTGTGAATATGAAATAACAGACTTATTTATATTCAAAGGCATTAGAGAATTTATTTACTTTTTCATCATTATTTTTAGAACACACATTTTAAATGCACATTACATTACAGAAATGACATAATTCTTTGCACACATTTAGGTTTATGCAAATTTAAATTTATTTACGTGGCTCCAAACTCAAAGCTTCGGGGACCCTGGTTTGATCCTAAACTTGGATTACTGTATATGTGGTATATATACTGCTCAAAAAATAAAGGGAACACTTAAACAGCTCAATGTAACTCCAAGTGTTCCCTTTATTTTTTTTTTAGCAGTATATATTCACCCAATGACCATGTGGATTTCCTAAATGTTCTGTGGTTTTCTCCCACCTCCCCAAAACCTCAATAGGTGGTTTGTTGACACTAAATTGCCCCTAGATATAAGTGTGTGCAGTATTGTGTATTCCTGCCTTATATTCAGTGTTTCCAGGGTAAGCTCAGAATCCTCCGTGACCCTGACCAGGATAAAGAGCTATCTGAAGATGAATGAATGTGCCAGACTAGCTTTTCTCATTTTTTATCCGACTTCTGTTTATTCACAGGGACAATATTATGGAAATGTGGAGCCAAATGCGGGTGGTCAGCCTGTCCTTCGAGCTCCAGTAAATGACACTTGGCTATCGACAAGTGGAGCAAACACAAATGCAAAGGCAGATACGAGTTGAACAGCTTCTGGCTCTTTTAAGCTTTATACGTGTGTGAGTGAGCATGTTGGTGTGTTGGGAGGTAATAGCTTTTTCTTCATCGTTGCTCTTCTGTCTTTGTCATTCAGCAAGCGTGCGCGTGTGTGCAGGTGAGCATCGGCACAGGTGAATGTGATCAGACAGGTGAGAAATGGAGAGGCACGTTGTGGCCTGACTGGGGCGAGCTTTTGTTTGGTGTTTATTTCTCAAGGAATAGCCTCTGTTTTCCTTCAAAAGCAAAGAGACATAGGGCACATGGCCCCTCTCCCTGTGCACTCCCTATGTGTTTGCTTGGTTGATTAAACTGGTTGGAGAACAGGATTACAGGTAAATGTCCTCTTGCTTTGTACCTTGGTGTGTTTCCGAATGGCTCACAGGTACAGGACTGTCTGTATCTTTCTCTCTTTTGTTCTTTCCTCCATGTATATTTTCCTCTCTCTCTCTCTCTCTCTCTCTCTCTCTCTCTCTCCTGTGCTCTCTTGCTTGTTCTCTCTCTCTCTTTCTCTCTCTCTCTCTTCTGAGCATCTGGTTTTCTGAACTACCCCCCACACCACCCCACCCATAATGTGCCAGTGTAGCTGTGATCAGGCAGGATTTCCCATGATCAAAGGCCCTCTTTTGTTCTTCCAGGTGTTGGGGAAAGTTAAAACAGATAGTAGGCGGAGGCATATTCGAGTCCTCTTAAGGAGAATTTTTCTTTTATATTCAATGTCAGTGTTCACTGTCATCAGCACTAAGCCCACCTTTCTCCCTCCTACTGTAATGTCCTGGACACAGTCTGGCCTTTCAGGTTGATGTGGAATACTCCAAAGTGAAAGAGTGCATTTTGGATCCTTCATAACTGATCAATTCCACATTTACAATTTTAATGTTGTAATCATATCAGAGCTCTGCATATTGGCAGATCTGATCCATTAATGACCTCTTCACACATAATTGTCTGCAGGTTCTTTATCCAAGTAATAGACAGGCATAAAGGCATGATAGCATGTTTTAAGTTTCAAGAAATGCCTCTCTCAATATTAGTTGTGGTTTAGTCGTGCTTTTTGTTTTGTTTTTTTGACATGTACTTCAGTCCTGTCTTTGCCTCTGTCTTCTCATGGATTGTTTCCCCTAATGTGTGTACCTATTCTATGTTCAGCCCTTAATTAGTCTGCAGATTTCTGCATTATTGTCTCTGTCCTCTTCATTGCGAGTCTGAATTTCTTATTTCTTCTTCTTGTTGATTGCAGGGTTTCTGACTCACGCCTATAATTGTTATGGATTGTGAATAATACTTTTTTTCCCCCTGATCTTGCTGATTATTGACCTGTGAATTGTGTCCTGCCTCAACTAACCACATTACATTGAGATACATTGTGTCCTGTGTTTATATTCAAGTGTTCATGATACAGAATAGATCAATGTTTGGAATCTAAATCAAATCTGATAATCATGCTGTGTTTCAGGCCAGTATGAGCCCTAATACTGACAATACCAGATCAGTCCCTATATTTGAAGCTAGATTTAAAGCAGACATGCTTGGTGAATGGCAAAGTGGTTGTGTTTTGGTTTGAATGATATGTGATTTACCTGTATAGGAAAAAAGAAGAAATAAGCTTTTTTCAGTTATTGTTGTTTATCTGATTTTTCGGTTATTCTGGTTGGTTCCATAACATCTCTGCTAATCTCTGTGAAGTCACTGTTAGAAAAAAAAGGCATTGGAGCAAAGTTTCTACAGATTTATCACAACATCAAAAGTCTCAAGTCTGAAAAGGATATAAACCTCCCACAAACATGTCTGAGTCTTTACATCAGCCTATTGAAGGACAAGGTCTTCCGTCTAGAGCCCTGAAAAGAAGCCATTCCTTTTCATATTTTATAGCCATTATTGAGGCAGAGCTTTTCAAAGAGACAAAACAAAAACAATATTAGACATAGCCAGAGGATGTGACCCTGGGAAAATGAAATCAAAATAAAGACCTTGGAGCACTGGACGTGAAAAAGAGCTGTTGTGTTCCAGATGTTTTTGTAGATTTGGCTATATTAATGATGATTTCATGGAGAATTAGTGATCTACCCTTTTTTTTCCCCTTTTTGTAATCCCTCCATGATCTTTCAGAAAAAGGCAATGCCTGCTGCAGGGGCTTGTGGAGGGATAGGGCAATCAATCATGTTTATTGACGAAGCCAGATGAAAGCAGGCGTGCGATAGAAACGAATGTCCATGGCAGAGAGGGTCAGTAAATCAAACAGCCTGAAATAACAGCCTCCGGCTCGTCTGCGCCTTGGATTACCTATAGAAATCTGTTAGCCTCTGCCATCGACCATCACTCCATCTGTAGCATCCAGCATTTCTTCCACGCATAGACAGTGACACATTGTTTAAAGCTGGACACATAAAGTAGCGAGACAATTCAACTTTCTACTTCACAAGCCCAACATTGCTGCCATCTAATGTGAGGCTTAATGACATTTAGAGTCACACTGAGGACATCATTAAATGGCAGTGCGATAAACAGACCTAAATTCTCTGTCACACATTGGTGGATGGATGAATCAAATGGAAAGCCTTGTGTAAATAATGACAAAGCTACTCATGGGTACATACTGCACACTTTCAACAGCTCTGACAAAGATTACTTTTCTGTTCTGTCTTATTAGGTTTTTGCACCACTATATTACCTTGGAGCTGGTGATAACAGTGTAGCATGCAATGTGTACGGTTTTATGTCTGAGTCGCACCCTTTTCCACTCTTCCTCTATCTCTCTGTATTATATGCGGTGTGGGCAGTCAGGGTTTCCTAAGGCCATCTGCCTCTGCTAGATGGAATTTAACACCTGCAAATACAGCAAACAATCAATTAATCAGAAGCTACGGGGACCATGCACCTGCTGAAGTGTGCATACACACAGACACACATAACATTGCACGCCTACTCATTTACACTCTTGGACACATGATCAGTCCTCTTTATGCACTGTTGAAAGCCAGAGCACTATACACACAAACACCAGCTTTTACTTTTACTGTCCGATACAATGTCTTGTTTTCATAATATTTCTAGAGTTTTATGGAGTTTTATAAAGTGTTCCTACTTAATTAACATTTCATTGACAAGGGACAAAAGTGTTTTTAACAAAATGACAACAACTACAAAATGTGTAATGAAGGGAATGGAGGAAATCATTATCAAAATTACTTTGCACATTTGTAGAGAACGTTTGATAAATGTTAATAAATAAATGTTACATGCAGGTACCCCTATTCTCTTCTAAAAAAAGTCGAAGAGGTTAATTCTTTTTTTTAAATAATCATCAGCAAATAATTAAGTAATGGTAAAGCCTTGGGGGAGAGTGATGAATAAATTAATAAATGAACATGAATACCATGAAATACTATGAATAAACGAAAGCCTAGTTGACACTTTAAGGATGTGTTTATCTCTGCATTTCAGAAAACAAGTGTACACGGAGGGTTGATTGAATGTCTAGTTTATTCCTTTTTTGAAAAAAACTAAAACATTTTAGGCTATTTGTTATTAGGCTAACTTAGGGTCATATCCAACCAGCACAGGTCTGACCTGTTTAGGATGCATCCTTTATTATCTGAGAAACATACTAAATAAATAATTACAGTAAATGTTATTCAATTAATTAATGAACTATAATTCTACTGCCTTGAAAGTGTTTCTTCAGGTTGTTGCCTTGATAAATTTTCAGTTTAGATTTTTAAACAGTATATTTATTGGTGCATAACTGTAATTGCTCACCATAATAAGAGAGTGAAGCTCCTTTATTTTTTTATGTTCTTATGTTTTTTATGTTCTTTGGTCAAACTTGTGAATCATGTTTTGCCATGTCTCTGTGTGTGGGTGTATGTAAGTGGTCCATGTTTTTGTTCTTTTTATTGTGAAAATATAGGCAGTTTTTCAGAAAATAAAGTTACCAATCAATGAATGGCAGTAATTAATATTTTTAATTTTGCCATGATAACTACCGTATTTTTCGGACTATAAGGTGCACTTAAATCCTTTAATTGTATCAAAAATCGACAGTTTGCCTTATAATCCGGTGCGCCTTATTTATTGATTCTGGTTGTGCTTACTGACCGATTTTATGTGGTACACGGTGCTCAAAATTCTGTCAAAATGTTTTAGAATGACTTTGGTAAGCTACGAAGCCGCACCGCTTGATGGATTGTTGGAGCATTAGGGTAATATTACGGTGTGTTTATTAGGACCCAAAAATGGCACCTGTTAAGAGACATGTTTACGAAGTGGATTTCAAACTCAAGGCTATCAGGCATGCAGTAGAAAATGGGAATAGAGCAGCTGCGAGAGAATTCAACATTGATGAGTAAATGGTGCCGAAGTGGAGGAAGCAAGAGGATGACCTGCACCAAGTAAAGAAGACCAAACAGAGTTTCCGAGGGAACAAAGCAAGAT
>JAOUWY010000011.1:5500070-5510386 GCA_025728095.1 Prietella phreatophila
TGAAGCTGAATTAACTTTTTATTTTCCTTTTACTAAGGAATATACACATACACAGTCTGCAGATGCAAGGAGGAAAAAAAACGGACCTAAGAACATTTCTCTTTAAGCTAAAGAGAAATTAAATATCCAGTCGTATAGTGCTGCTTTGCAGGAACTGGTTTAATCCCTTCAAAATTCAATCTCAGTGTGTGTTGGTTTCCAGGCCAACAGTGAGAAAGTGTGCTGGAGTGTATTGTGGTGTATGCATGCATTAAGAAAGAGGGGGCCTCCCTCTGTTCCTCCATGAACTCTTGATTAGCTTTACTGCCATTTAAGTCTCATCCACGTGAGCACCATGACATTGACTGAAGCTCTTCCTGTCCTGCTTCACCTAAATATTTCCGTGTTATTTCTACCATCAGTGCTGTGACATTTTGCTGGAGCCCTCCAGCTTCATTTACATTTCTTTCCTTAGTTTATGGAGACAGCCACTGCTTTTCCAAGGTCTGTGACAGGCCTGGAATTCATGTAGGAATCCTTCCATGCTTGGTGAAATGGCAGTGGTGAAGGCGGTTTGGCATACACTCACTATACTCACACATCTCCCATTTTTCCACAGCAGGAGGGGGATTCAAGCAAGAGTGTGATGGAGCATGGATCCACTTCTGAAGCACAATTTCCTCAGCCTGTGTAGCATATTAACTCAGAATTTATACTGATTAAATTTCATACTTGGTAAGAAAACATGCTTCTTTTTCTGTTTTGCTAAAAAAAAAAAGGAAGCTCATTTTCTTTGGATGAAGGACTAATAACAAGCCAGTGAGCAGGAAGTATATTGCATGTACCCAATTACTGTTGCGCATTCAGGCATGTGTCTTGGACCACTTGTGCTTATCAAGCAGTGGAATACAGAGCGCAAGTTAAACAAGTGTAATTGGACTGTTATCAGTCAAATGAATCAATTATGTCTGACACGGGCTGTGTAAGTGAAGCTTCTTCTGACTTATATAAGAGCAGTGTGCTTGTGTGGGTGTAGCCAGAAGCTCAATAAAACGTTCATGACTTTTTCACCATTTTCCGAATGTGACGTGAGTGCGTTTTTTGTTTTTTTCTTTCTGAACCTAGAGCGCCCACATTGATCCACCCACAATATCTCAAGTAGAATTGAATTAATAAGGGGAGAAAAAGATACATATTTTAATGCAGTGTTATAAGTGTGCTGCTTCTCTCTGTAGCAGTCTTGGGGTGTTGGCGTTTATTTGTTTGTTGGTTTCTTTCACACTCTCTCTCTCTTTCTCGCTGTGTGTCTATGATCAGAGTGGTGTATTCTAAAGTGTAGACATGGTCTAATGAGCAAATCAAACATTTCTTTTGCTCTTAGTAGATCTCTCTGGATGACAAACAACACCCTCCTCCTTCTAACTGGGAGTTACAGAAGTGTACACTCAGGCCAAGGTCACTTTGATTCAGGATTGTTATCTATCCACATTGATATTCAGACTAGAGCAAGAAATTCTGTAAATCTTCAGATCATTTATGTAGGGTATGTCATCATCAAACATTTATTCTTATATTCTGGTGTTATTTTTGTTGTGGTTTTTGTACAAAAATGCACAAATTGTTTTTGTCACATTTTACTGGTTATTGGTATCTATTTAGGTTTTTTTGTGTTGTTAGTTTGCTACAATAAAGCAAAAACTCAAATATCCATATATTTTTCTTTTTCTTTTTTGAAATAGTTCTTTTTACTATTTGTAAACCAAATGTGAATTTTAACCAAATATGAATACAGTACTCAGAGTGAACAGATAATGTGTTCTAATCTGATACAAATAAAAGTGAACTATTCTTTTTTCCATCAGTGAATTTATCTGATTTTTTTCTTTAATCGAGCAGCAGATTTCTGCTGAACTTGATCTTCCACGCACAAAATGTTCTATGTGGCCACTGGTCGTGGACTGAATACAACATCATGTCTGTTGATTTCATCATTGGCAGGGAGGCTCTGCTACTTTAATTCTCTGTCTGCACTGTGAGTATTTGCTGTAGTATCCAAAAATTCAATTGAATTTATTTTAAAATATTAACTTGTAGGTGAAATTGCACAGTGGGTTTTATTGCTCTTCATTGTTATAAAATAAAGATCTTACCAGAAAATCATGAAAAGTGACTTCCCTTTCAAAGGGAACTCAACGTTGCATGAGCTACACGTTGTGGGAAGCACCCTTGCGTGTTACCAGTATCTACAGCTTGTGTAACATCATGCGTATTTATAGGCCTGCCATGATCAGGTGACGTGGCAATTAAGCGTGTCGCGTGAAATAAAAACAGCACCTGTGAACCACAACGTCAGCCTTATTATCTTCAGCGAGACTGCATGTCGGTCGTTTGTGTAACGCTTGCAAATAGACTTTTCATTTTCTCTCTGTCTTTTTAAAACAAACCAAAATTAAATCTGTTTACGCTTCTGTCACTTTTTACAGCCAGGCGGTTCAGGCCCTGGAGATCTCTTATGGATCTCTTTCGCTGTCTTCCGGGTCCAGCTCTGTGCCGGATTTTGGAGCTCGTGCCGTGACTCTTCCTTCCGATCTGGAAAGCCAAAATACAAATAAATAATAAAAAAATATAGATAGATAGATAGATAGATAAATAAATTCCTCTCTGACTCAGAGGAGCCAGAAGGTTGTGCCAAAATCTGAGAGTAGCTCTCAAGCATATAAAGAGCTGCTTGAAGTGATTACTATGGCTGGATAAGCTTTTTTTCTCCCCAGTGAAAATAAATCTCCCTCTCACTGCAGACAACTCCCCTTTTTTCCAGAAGTGAATGACAAAATATCACACTTCAGGAGAAAACTTTACATAAGCCGTATTTATAACACCACAATGTCTGATTATTCGGCCATCGCGAAGAATGAACGGCACAGCTATTTAGCTATGCTGAAGGTGGAGGAGGCGCTTGTGAGCTACCTTTCTCTATCAGCGGCAGGTAATTCAAGGGGGCAGACTTTGACATTCAAGCCATGTAACGCCACCGTGACATTGGTGGGCAAGGCCTATGCGGTAATGGGTCTTGCTTGTGGGTCACTGCATACAATGGCAGTGTTGCAGGCCTAACAGACAGACCTGCTGAGTGAGCTCGGCATATGGCAGCATTCAGCCAGTTCCTTCCGTATTGTGTCGAGTTCACCAGCTCTAGTGTGAGGGAGGCACAGAAGGCGAGTGTGGCAGCCTCGGGACTGGTTTGTGACGATCGATCTAAAAGATGCATATTTACACATAGAAATATTGCCCAGTCACAGGAAGTTCATAAGGTTTTCGTTTGGAGGCAACACATACCAATATCAGGTTCTTCCCTTCGGGCTCGCTAGAAACATTTCTGCACCATTGAAGGTTCCAATGAGCATAGTAGCCTCCATCATCCGTAAATAGAAGAAGTCTGGAACCAGCAGGACTCTTCCTAGAGCTGGCCGCCTGGCCAAACCGAGCGATCGGGGGAGAAGGGGAGGTGACCAAAATCCCGATGGCCACTCTGACAGAGCTCCAGCATGTCTCTGTACAGAGAGGAGAACCTTCCAGAAGAACAACCATATTTGCAGAAATCCATCAATCAGGCCTGAATGGTAGAGTGGCCAGATGGAAGCCATTCCTCAGTAAAAGGCACATGACAGCCTGCCTGGAATTTGCCAAAATGCACCTGAAGGACTCTCAGACCAAAGATTGAACAAAGATTGAACTCCCTGGCCTGAATGGCAAGCATCATGACTACAGGAAACCAGACACCACTCATCACCTGTCCATCCCTGCAGTGAAGCATGGTGGTGGCAGCATCATTCTGTGGGGATGTTTTTCAGTGGCAGGAACTGGGAAACTAGTTAGGATTGAGGAAAAGCTGAATGCAGCAATGTACAGAGACATCCTTGATGAAAACCTGCTCCAGAGCGCTCTGGACCTCAGAGTGGGGTGAAGGATCATCTTCCAACAGGACAACGACCCTAAGCATACAGCCAGCATAACAAAGGAGTGGCTACAGGACAACTCTGTGAATGTCCTTGAGTGGCCCAGCCAGAGCCCAGACTTGAACCCAATTGAACATCTCTGGAGAGATCTGAAAATGGCTGTGCTCCGACGCTCACCACCCAACCTGATGGAGGTTGAATAATGGGAGAAACTGCCCAAAAATAGGTGTGCCAAGCTTGTAGCGTTATTCTCAAAAAGACTTGAGGCTGTAATTGGTCCCAAAGGTGCTTCAACAAAGTATTGAGCAAAGGGTGTGAATACTTATGTACATGTACTATTTTTGTTTTTTATTTTTAATAAATTTGCAAAGATTTCAAACAAACTTCTTTCACATTGTCATTATGGGGTATTGTTTGTAGAATTTTGAGAATTTTGGAATAAGGCTGTAACATAACAAAATGTGGAAAAAATGAAGCGCTGTGAATACTTTCCGGATGCATTGTACTGTAAAGTGCAGTGCTTTTGTTTTTGTGTATATCTCATACTAAATAGTTTTATATCTTCAATCAGAATGCAACATAAAACAAATTCAAGACGAGTAAACACGCAATACAGTTTTTATTTATTTTTATTGAAGCAAATTTTTTTTTTATCAAAACACCTATAACTAATGTGAAAAACTACGTGCCCCCTTAAATTTAAAATCTGGTTGTGCCACCTTTAGCAGAAATAACTGCAACCAAACACTTCTGATAACTGGAGATCGGTATTTTACTTACTTCTAGGACTTACTCGTATGCTTTAGATCATTGTCTTGCTGCATAATTCAGTTGTGCTTGGGTTTCAACTTACGGACTGATGACCGGACATTCTCTTTTAGGATTTTCTGGTAGAGAGCAGAATTCATGTTTCCCTCATTAATTCTAAGTTGCCCAGGCCCTGAAGTAGCAAAGCATCCCCACATCTTCACACTTCCACCACCATATTTGACTGTAAGGATGTTCTTTTTGTGGAATTCTGTGTTGGACTCCTTTTTTCCAAGCAGAACATTTCGTGTTGATTTGATTAACAGGGTTTACAGTAGTCAGGCCTGGTTGTGTCTGGTCCAGCTGAATCCCATTATGAATGCATTTTCATAGATTTGGGGAATTAGTAACTATAGGGGCAAATACATTTTCACAGAGGCCCAGATGATATTGAAAATGTTTTTGCTACAATAAATCACCTTATCATTTAAAAACTGTATTTTCTGTTTACTCAGGTTGAATCTGCTTTGTCTTAGATTTTGTTTTCATTTCTGAAACCATTTTGGATGAGATAGAATTCAGGATGGCGCAAATACCTTTTCACAGCACTGTATCATATGGAGCCATTCTCAAAAAATTTAATCAGTGTCATGCCGCACACACATTAAAAATGCACGTACATGCTGCTGATTGGTTCCTTCTGTAATAGCCTAAAAAACCTTTGGCTTAGTGAACGCACAAATTGAATTTACTTTACAGTTGAATGTTTCTTATATTGATGATTACATTTAATCATACATTGTGAGTGCACGTGTACTTTTATATAGTTATAGTTTTGTTTTCTTACTGGAAAAATGGTTGTCGTTGAGATTATTTTGATTTGGTTTTTATTAGCAAATGTAGTGACAGTGCCATGTGAGGTTGCCCAAGGCCTGTCACATATAGCCCCAATCTCATATTCATATTTTATAGCTTTTCTCCTAAAACACAGCAGAAATATATAGGGCTCCTTCAAACATGCTTTTCCCCCATGATAGTGTTCCATTTATCTACTAATAATTTAAAAACAAAAAAAAAAAAATCCCTATTTGCACAGCTGTGATTGAATTGTCATCAGCTTCAAGCACATCTCCCCTGACTCAAGGGTTTCAAAAGTTTAATGCTTTTATACTTAAACACAGTTCTGCCTCGGCATGAGCTCAGCTCCCTCGGTGTGATCCTGATCGGATTTAAATGTTGCTCTTTGATTATTTACACCTACTCAACTGAATCCCTGTGTCTCCAGAATTCAGATTGTGTTGCATTTCAGGATCAGGTGTAAATAGCATCTGAGTGCTTTGTGCACTTGTGTAGCATCAGCCACACGCACAGCAGGTGCCAGCCATGAGTTGAGAAAGCCTATCAGGGATGTGTTAAATATAAAAGTGTATAAGCTCTTGGGCCTTCCTATTGTATTTTTTAATATTTCTCCTTAGCTTTTGTAGTGTCGCTGAAGGAAAGGTGAAACAGACCTCTTGTTTTACTAACTAGACTAATTTGATTATGTATCATTTTCACACCGCTGGCAGCAAACATCTCTCAAGACACTCTATGATTAACTGTCTTTTGTACATGGTACACAGACACACACACATACACAGTGATGCATATATAGACCTGGGTATTGTAACTGTACCAATCTACGTTCTTCTTATCTCTCTTATTTCTTTCTTTGACTTGTTCTATTTTCTCTGAAATACTCATCCTGGTTGGAGCCCTATTAACCTAATGTGACTGTCATCTCCTCCCTAGGGCAGCCGGGTTAGCATTAATCCAGCCCAAATGAATCTGAGGCTACGCTGCTGTACTCTTCATTGCTGTCTCTCTGGCTGCGGCATGCACCAAGTTAAATTTAATCAAGGCCTCATTTTTCACTTCACACTCATGTGAGTCTTGGCTGGCTAAATTGAACCGAGCATGACACAGATGTAGCCACGACTTCTGCCATTCTTTTGCTCGTTCTGGCCTGCCACAGCCTCCTTTACCGCTCACAGGTATGTGATTGCACTGCATCAAAGAATCATATATAACCACAATTTATACCTCAATGAAACTGGTTTCCCTATTCTATTGTAGAAGTTCCTATTATGGGTCATTCTTTCCTGCCTCTCTACATCTGATTATGCATCCGCCCCCCTCAAACACACTGCATTTGCTTCCTCCCTCCTGCACTTTTGTTTCTTCCCCTTCTCCCTTAGTTAATTTCTCCACACTGGATTTCTAATCTCCCACACTGCACTGTTTGTGTGGTTGGTTTTTCTCTCCTTCACTGAGATGGTTCTTCCCTCCTTTGCTGCAGCTTGTTGTGTAGCATGTGGCGCTGCACAGATCAATCAGCAGCAATAGTGTCATGTTTATTATAAATAAAACTGATAAAACATATAGAGCCCACTTTATTGTTTTTTAAATAATACACTTATGTGGAACTTTCTTCTTGTACATACAGCCACTGTATTAACTTAAATAATTCAGTGAAAAGTGTTTCTGGTTGCTGCTTGTAAAAATTCAGATGTCTGTTAATATGAGAAATATTACATCTAATCTACTTAGTCTGCGATAAAGAAAGCAAACACTGCGTGAGCATCACTACAGGAAGCAGAAAATGTCCAGCTTGATGGCTCCATTTATAAACTCCTCTCCCAACTGCAAGTGGTAACTCTCGCCGATCGGTTATATCCATCCAAAGTCAACCACACCTGTTGTGTTTGTTTCCTCCTCCCTCACTGGCAATGGTTTCTCCCTTTTTAACTGCAGAAGTCCACGTGATTGCTGTTTGTGTCATTTTTGTTCCCCTTCCTTCACTGGAGATGGTAGGTGTGTTTGACTTCCTGCAGCGCTGCACAGACCGTTCGACGGCTGACTTGAAGCAGTGTATGCCGGTTAGAATTTTTGTCCAACTTGAGATGGTGCCATGTCACTGTGACATATGGCATCAAGGTATCGCAATAGCAATATGAGAGCAGCCAGCTCCCTCTTCCAGCACAGCTTCTCCAGAGTCACTGCGCAAATTCTGATGACAACATAGCTATTTCACAATTGGCCAGATTCACTGACGACATCAATGACATGCTTTTCATGTTTATTCTCACACCTTCAGCTCCGCTAAGGCTCACAAATCGGGATTTTTATAACAGTAAAACCCCTTTTCATGTAATCTTAATGTTACATTTTGCCATGTTTATCAACATGACACAATATAACACAATATATTTCTCCTTCTTTTGCTGCATTTGGTTTCTTCCTTCATGACTTGGCTGGTTCCTTTCTCCATCATGGCATTTGGTTCCCCCTTCCATCTCTTCATCTGGTTTCCATTCAGTACATTTGCTTCCACCCCAACAATGCAACTGGTTCCTCCACAGAAAGCTTATTTCTCTCACTGTGATTGTGGCCAGTCTCTCCCATGGTTTTTATAGCCTGTTCCACCGTTCTTCACTATGGTTGTTTGTTCCCTCATTCCTGGGGTTTTTTTTCACCCAGAAAGAACAACAAATACAAATCATACAGTCGTGCATTTGTGACAATCATAGGAATCAGTATGAAGCAGTAATCGTACAGGGAAGAGAAGGAATAGGACCCAACCATAGCATCCGTTTATTGTTATATTTTATATGAGTGTCTGCCGTACAAGTCCGTGTGAGTGTTCAGTGTCATTAACAGCTCCCAAACTTTGCTCAAGCATGCATTGTTATGTAACTGCCAGGACTGCCTTTTCAAATCCCATGGTCGTCCCATGCAAACATGTCAGGGTGAACTTAAATTTAAAACACCTGCAATGTTATAGTTGCTTAACAAGATAAATGGCGATACAAGATCTTCACACAGTATTCAGGTTATATTATGAAACCCTGACAATGCCTGTATAAATCATTTTACAATCTGTGGTTTGTCAGTTATTTTGAACATTAAGTACTGTGCAAGTCAGTTTCATCATTGACAGTGATGTATTTTATAGCATCTGCTGTCTTAAGTAATGACTGCAAAATCATGGCTATCCTGCTTGCATCATCACTGTCATTGTCAATGCATTTTTTTTACTCCTCCTAGTTGACATTCAAAAATGGCACATACTGTAACTCATCCAATGATAATGAGAGTGCTTGGTTTAAAAATATAGAATCGCAACTGTAATTACAGTTATGCTGTGTTGGTGTAGAAGGCCAGTGTGGTCAGTACTGGTCAGAAACTGCATACCAGAGAAAGGACAAGATTGTCTCAGATACAATGTGTGAATTTGCTGTCAGTATCATGTATCAGGTTTGCTGTTAGTAGCACAAATTATTAAATACATTGATTGAATAGTGTTGAAAAAATGTCCATTAGCTGGTTGTTAGGAAGTTTATAACTATAGGAAGCTTTGAGACTAAGTAATGCTTACTAAATAAGCAGTCCACAGAGTGACATTGTACTAAATACACACTCTGGCAAAAGCTTATAAACATTTTGGCCAGGGTTGCATTTAATTACATCTAGGTTCTTTTAATATTTCTAAGTACCCTGGATAGTTTCCATAACTGTCAAGGACATGAAATGGAGTAATGTGAATAAATAGCGCACACATTTCTATTATTTAAAAATTCTAAACTAAAATTTATACTGTTTGAATGTTATGAACCTGAATACCGATCATTTGAATTCCATAGAGGCAAATAGAGCCGATATATTTAAAATATCTTCATGAAAGTTTCCTAAAGATATCAAATTATACAGCGTTTTTCTTCCATGCATCAGGAATTCAGGGTTTTTGTTCCTACAGTGGTTGGTTTCCACTTTTCAGGGGAAAGCAGATATTGCATGCTGTAAATAAAAGTTACGTGAAGAAGATAGATTTTCTGAACATAGAATAGAAAAGTTTGATTGGTTTTAGTAATGATTTATCAGAATTTATCCATTAATCTCTTATAGAAAAAGAAATTTGTCATGGCTGCAAAAACTATACACCTATTTAAAAAATGGAGACAGACCAACTATTTCAGTATTTATCCAATACAAAATTTTATCAAGAATGATCAAGAACGATCAATAGTGATCGCTGTCTGGTCTTTGAAAACATGCACATGGCTTGCACATGCACAACACAGTTTTAACTAATAGCTCATGTAACCAGCAGATGTGATGTAAGCTGGAAAGCCATATTGAATGCTGGACAATCACTAGCATTTACTCAAAAATCATTAAATGTGTCATTAGGCTCATTAAAAAAAGTAATCAAAGGGGTCTAAATACTTGCAAAATTTAGCAAAGTTACTAAATTGGCAACATTGGTTCTAAATTCGCAACATGTACTCTTCTGCATTTGATTCCTTCCTGTCTCTCTCACTCACTATCAATTACTACACGAACAAGATGGAAAGTACATTGATTTACCTGCTGTTTTGAAGAAATAATCAATGCTAAAAATACTATGCTAAAGTACATGTCAATGTTAAGTACTTCTGTGTTGTGCTATTGTACAAAACCTCAACAGTGCAAGCCCACAATGCAAGTGTCACAGGTCCGTCAGATCAGAACTCCACAACCCAAGATGCAACGCGCACCTCGCACGCACGCATGCGCTCAAGTTCCCCGGAGTTCTGATCTGAAGCACCTGGCCCC
>JAOUWY010000011.1:5522408-5535463 GCA_025728095.1 Prietella phreatophila
CTTAAAATCTGGTTGTGCCACCTTTAGCAGCAATAACTGCAACCAAATGCTTCTGATAACTGGAGATCAGACTTTCACTTACTTCTAGGACTAGGAGTTACTCCTATGTTTGGGATAGAAAAGGCTTTTAAAGACAAACAAGAAAACCTTGCACAGAAGCATTAAAGAGCAGAATTCATATTTCCTTCAATTTTTGCAAGTTGCCCAGGCCCAGAAGCAGCAAAGCATCCCCACACCATCACATTGTCACCACCATGCTTGACTGTATGATGTTATGTATGATGTTCTTTTTGTGGAAATCTGTGTTTAGTTTATGCCAGATGTAATGGCACTCCTGTCTTCCAAATAGTTTAAATTTTGACTCATCAGTCCACAGAACATTCTCCCAAAAGTTTTGAGGATCAAGGTGTGTTTTGGCAAAATTCAGATGAGCCTCTATGTTCTTCTGGTTTTGCAGTGGTTTTCACACTGCCAGTCTTCCATGGATGCCATTTTTACCCAATGTCTTTCTGATACTGATAGATGTTGTCCTTGGCGCTTTTGTGACCTCCTGGATTAATCATTGCTGTGCTCTTGGAGGAACTCTGGAAAGTTGGCCACTTCTGGGTAGGTTCACTACTGTGCCGAGTTTTTCCATTGAGACATAATGGCTTACACTGTGGTCCTTTGGAGTCCCAGAGCCTTTGAAATAGCTTTGTAACCCTTCCCAGACTGATGTATTTCAATCACCTTCTTCGTTATCATTTCTGGAATTTCTTTCAACTTTGGGATAATGTGTTACTGGGTAAGACCAACTTCATGCTGTTGAAAATGTTATATTTAAGTGTTGATTTGATTGAATAGCGTTTGCAGTACTCAGGCCTGGTTGCGTATAGTCCAGCTCAAACCCATTACGAATGCAGTTTAATAGATTTGGGGAATTAGTAACTAGGAGGGCAAATACATTTTCACACAGGCCCAGTTGGTATTTGATAACTTTTTGTTATTGACAATAAATAACAACTGTGTTTTGTGTTTACTCAGGTTGTCTTTTTTTATCTTAGATTTTGTTTAATTTCTGAACCAGTTTATTATGAAATGTATACAAAAACAGAAGAAATAAGGATGGGCAAATACTTTGTCACTTTGTATCTATCCGTCTATCACATGATTGCCTGATTTCTATAATGGCATGAATGAGCTTCTATGAACTCTTCTATTAGATGCTTATCCAAGAATAACATGTTATGTCAACTCTATGCCTGCTCCCTTAAGCCAACTTTAATCATTTCTAGCCGTGAGACACATTTTGACCTCAGCTGGCCTCTCCTAAATTCTGAAGCCATATTAATGCATAGCTGCCTTGTATAAGCCAAAAAGCAGATATGCTTGGCATAGGAAGAGAAAAGAAGAGATCTTACAACTTTATTACTTTACTATGCCCATTTAACTATTTTAAAATAGATAGCTGATGCATTACCATTCAGATTCATACCCCTGACTGACAGGAGCCTTTGGCTATACATAGATTAGCACGTTAAAAATAAGTATCCAGTATCCATCATGTCCTCCAATTTTGAATTCTTATAGGGTGCCATTATCTTAGCTAAAAAAATCTCTAGAAGGCCTACAATTTCTGCGCATTAGGAACATAAACAATGGAAAACTACACCCCTAACACCAATAGGTCACTATCAAAGATTAGGCTAGCCAATTGTCATCCTGCTTTCCAAATATTCGTTAATGGCTTGCTGTGGAATTTGGAAAATAATGAACGTTTGTGCACCAAGCATCTTCTTCTTTCATTCTCAAGGTGACTTGAAGAATATTACTACAGTATGTCCAAATGATACTCACTTACTCTATTACCAGTTGTCACACTGGAAAACTGCACATTAACTCATATGACCCATAATCAACCTAGTGGCACTGACTTGCCTTCTTCAGCCACGAGGAGTCACCCTGGGGTGAGGAGAGCACAAGGGGGATTTCTAGGAATAAGAGCCATTGAATGTGTCAGGAGCAAGCTCTTTATAGACTGATGGTACTTTCCATTATCTTCAGAGCCAGTGCCTTGTATAGGAAGACATTCTTGCTGTTCTATGTTTCTAAAATATTTCATGCTTACACAGTTCAGTGTTTACCAGGTCTATCTTTTTCCCTATGAAGTCTATCCTCTGCAGTGGCAATTGTGGTTCATAAATGGTGCCTCCTGAGACAGAGAGAGCCTGATAAATAATGAGTAGTAGTGAGTTTTGGATCTTTAGAGAATAAGAACCAACTGGGATTAATCAGTAACAATAAAACAATGCTTAAGCACACCTCTTCTCTTTTAATTTACCCATGGGATGTTCCATAAGGCAGTAGTTGCTGTTAAAGAAAATAATACATTATTAAAATATCCATCCATCCATCCATCCATCTTGAACCGCTTACTCCTTTTCAGGGTCACGGGGGAACCTGGAGCCTATCCCAGGGAGCATCGGGCACAAGACGGGGTACACCCTGGATAGGGTGCCAATCCATCACAGGGCACAATCAAATGCACACTCACACACCCATTAAAAGTATCCATGGACTCAACATTTTTTGAATTTCAATGGTACACTACTTCAATGGGGCTTATTAATTTTCCCATACAGACAGGGCAGTGGTAGATCCATTATTCTAAGATGTTGAACTACTGATTGGAAGGTCGTGAGTTCAAATCCCAGCACCACCAAAATGTCATTGCTGGGCCCTTGAGCAAGGCATTTAACCTTCACCTGCTCAGGTGTGTAAATGAGAATTGACTATGTAGAATGACAGATAAGACAAATTGGAAAGCTGAAAATTAACAATGTGTTAGGAAAATCTTCATGGTGCCCTCAGTGAGTCATTTCTCTGGTCAGGATCACATAAATAAAAGCTGGGAAACAAAGATCAGGTATGCCAAATCAGCACTTACCTCTAAAGTTCATCCCCAAACCATTCGCACTAAACCATCCCTCCACTTGCTGCAGTTATTGATAGTACCACCGAGCAAGCGTAAAAATCATTTGAAAGCTAAATTTAGCATTCTAGTGCATGAACAATTTCCCGATGTCTCCTCTTCATACTCTGAGCTAGTTTGAGATTCACACATGTAGGGTCATCTGACTTTATACTTTTTTTTTTGGAATATAATAACATGGTGTGCCATTGGTAATAGCATAATGTAACCAGGGTAGTGAGGGTAAGAGGTTGGGTTGGGATTGAAGGAGTATATGGGGGCATTTCTAATTTCCAATTTAATGCATATTCATAGATTCTTACATTCTTCATGAGTGCAGAGGTGTTGAGATTTTCCCAGACCATGTAGTCTTGTATATTAAATAAAGCCCTTGAACTATTTATTATTCAACATGAATTCTTTTAATGGTTTGAAATGACACATTTATGGGTACTTTACATCTAAGCGAAAAATTTTCTCTTAATTTCATTGTACATGTGTATAGTGACAATAAAGGCATTCATTCAAAATACTCTGAGATAGTCATTTAAAATGATGTTGGTTTTTTTTGTCAAAATCTTGGTTTTAGATGTAGACAAAGTAAAAACAAAAAAAAAAGAGAAGAATTAATATACCAATAGAAATCCTCCAACTGATTTTCCTGAGGGCATGTTCCCAAGATGTAAAATTATTATTTTTTTAAACAGTAATATTATGCAGCAACACAAGATTCATTCAACAGTTGTGCAATTATTTATGTTGAGAACAGAGCTCATGCAAATTTTAAGCTATAACTTACCTTGGATTACCATCTAACTTCTCTGTTCTCTGGTGAACTCAGGTGGTAGTGAATTGCAGTATGTTTCTGCATATTATTTCTGCAGAAAAACATATCAACTAAAGCATGTGAAATCAAAAATAGCTGAGTGAAAATGACAGAAATGCAATGCAAATTTTTACTATCCCCTAATAATCTAGAAAGTATGTTTTGTGGACAGTGTTTATTTTTTTTAAAATAGGGAGACAAACAAACTTTCTAGAAAATGGGCACATGATTTCAAGGGAGAAATACACCACTGAATGAATCAGGAACGACTTCATTTCAGATTGCACCTATAATCAGTGGAAGCACTAGGAACCTGGTTTCTGACATTATGTGTTTAGTGTATTAATGGTTTTGATAACCATCTTTATGGTTTTGATTACAGGCATCAGACTCTAGATTGAGGAGCAACGCTGCACATTGCGTTATCATCATCTCTAGTTTATTATTTCTTGCAAGTGAGGCTGATGCCATAGATTTTGTTCCTTTTGCTGGTAAAGGTTAGCATTTTTCATTCTGTGTGGGAAATCTGCTATCCTTTATCTTTATTTTATTGACTATTTGCCACCTGCTCGAGGCTGAGGATCACCATCACACACGTGGCTTTGAAAATTAACGCAGTTGTACAGTTCAAGTTAGGGGTGCAACTCAATGCCTGTATCTGTATAATGTTCCAAATATTTGTATTTGAACAGAAAGTGGGTGTGACTTAAATCTGAAGGTTTTTATTTGTTTGTTTTATTAAATTCAGTCTGAAGCCTGCTATCAGAAATCAGAACATACTACAAAGTAGGGGCACAGTGCTGCTGCTAATTAAAATGGTGTCCTTTAAAGGCATATAATTTTCCAGTAGGATTTTCATATCATGGGGAGCATTGTGGTTTAGTGTTTAGCACATTTTGCCTTGCACCTCCAGAGTTGTGGTTTCGATTCCCGCCACTCTGTGTGTGAGGAGTTTGCATGTTCTCCTGTGCTTTGGGGGTTTCCTCCAGGTACTCCTGTTTCCTCCCCCAATTCAAAGACATGCATTGTTAGCTGATTAGCATTTCAAAATTGTCCATAGCATGTGAATGGGTGTGTGAGTGTGCCTTGCGATGGGTTGGCTCTGCATCCGGGGTGTCCCCTGGGATAGGCTTCGGGCTCCATTTGACCCTGTGTAGGATAAGCGGTACAGAAAATGTATGGATAGATTTTCATTTCAGAACAATGAAGCACAATGAAAAACACAGAAGTTAACATTTTTAATATTAATTAAATTTTTGAGACAGTAGCAGAGATATGTTGAAGTGACAAAAGTGTTCTTTATCTGCTTCAGTGATGCTTATTTTGAGTCACAGGGCAATGTAACACACACAGAGACAAGAGCTATCCGCCCTCTTCTGCATAAATAAGCCTACAGACACCCATGACTGGCTAGTGTCACTGTGATTTACAAGTGAGAGCGAGAGAGTATCCCAGTTTTTGCTTTCTTAGTCTCTTGGCCCTGGATAGCTGTGGTATTGCCAGGAAACAAATAGAGCACCACTTTTCATATCTGTCTTTGTATCTGTTTAGAACACATTATCTGTTCATTCCAAATAATGGATTTGTATTTGGTTACATCCCTAGCTCAAGTACAACAGATCTTAGGGTGTCTTCATAGCATTTTTCTCTAACACAAAGTGCTCAAAAAGGTGGGTAAGATAATTGAAATTTCTCAAGTGCGTTTGGTCACTAGTATTATTTCTTTTCACGTCATAAAAATGTATGACTAGAATATTAATAGGAACATTGAATTAATATATTGAATGCTGCCACTTTGCATATTTTTGCAGTAGGTTACCCTGTGCCCCTTGATGGCTCCTTTAGCAATCTGAGAATTTTAAATAAATTGATTCACTAGTGGAACACAGATAGTGTTATTCAGTGAGGTTATTTTTGATCAAAGAGTCTTTTGTGAATAATTTTGATCACTGTGTTAAAAAGCACTTGCTCTGGTGCAGTGCAGTTGTTTTTTTTTTGCCATCTTAAATGTGCTTTTGATGTAAGTGTGAACTCTGAGTCTGAGCTCTGTATACTGGAGCTTAATTACATTCAGTGTCCAAGCCTGTGGGAATTTGAGGTATGCGTGCTGCCATCCTTACTTCCTGGTTTAAAATATGTAGGCCGAGTAGGATATGTAGGCATTTAGTATGTGCATGAGTGCTTTAAATTGCAGTACCACTGAAATTTACCATCGTGGAATGTTTTTAGTGCTTGGCAAGGTGAAGCGTGCAGCTGTAGGTCTTGTCCCTCTCTTCCTCTTTGGCATCTTTTTCAGCAGGTCCCAGCAGGTGGTCTGGCCTCTCTACACACCAGTAAAGCACCATCTGATTACAGGCATTTAACTGGATTAAGGGAGCTGCTTGCTTGGCTCTTCACTTGATGCTTGTGCCTCTGAATGAAGCTAAGTTCATCACACACGAGCTGTAGGAATACAGGGGAAAAAAGAGAAAGGTCATATCAAAGAGCAAAATTACTGTGGCCCAAGGTTAACTATTCCCAATTTCCCTATCATAGTTTACATTATCATACTGGTATAATACCACACCCCTGGTTCACATGTAATATATACAGTAAGACAGTGAAGCTTTTATTCTCATGTTGGTTGTTGCCCTCGTTGGTCCTGTGATGAAAGCAGGTGGCTGTCACCATTTTTCCAACCTCAGAACAAATATAGGGCTATGTTGACATTATATGCTTCTTTGCACAATTCTTTTTTTTGTGTGTGTGTGCAGAGTGTATCTGTCTGTCTTGACAGTTTACTTTCACAAATGCAAGTGACCCATGACCGTCTTTAAGTTGAGGTTTCGGTAGGTAACCTCTAGTTTTATTTGAATCGATTCACCAAAAATCAAGTACATCTCCAAGTTCTGCCTCCTTTCAATAAATATAGTCCCCATTTTTGCTGTCCTCTATTGTTGTTTTGGATTACGACGAAGATAGTGATATACACATGATAAAGACACAAGAATTCCAATCTGACCATTCTCATTTATGCTGCATGGCCGCATATCAGCTAAGTGTGCACTCTAGGACCACACGAAGGTGGATCAAGTCTAATTTGAAAACATTACATTTCTGCGTCCATGCAGTCCTAAAAAAATCGGATCTGTGTTACATCAAGGCAGAAGATTCACTTCACTTCAGCCTGATAATGTGAATGTAGCCTAGAAATCCAACATTTGTGTAATTAAAAGCGACCAATATCTCTCTGTTGTTGTTTTTTTCCACACAATTTTGAGCTGCAGCTTTGCAGTAATTCTGGTAGACTCTTCAGGTCAATTGAAGCGCCGATACTTATTGCATGCAGCAGCTGCTTCCTCATTCAAGTGAACACATGACCAAGATGAACAATTTTAGAGTTTTTTGTTAGTATTGCTACAAGGAACAGACAGTCTGTTCCCATTTTCACTCTGCACATCCAAATTAGATTTTGACATTTAGAAAAGAGGAAGAAGATGGGGGGGACAACAAGAAGAAAACCAACCGAACAGAGCAGCTTTTGGTATTGACTCACTCTTTGATAACACTAAAAGGCTTTCATGGAGAGATATCAATTAGTAAACTCCAACAGACATTCGTAGAGCTGTTCAGACATTCATGCTGATGCCATGGCCTGATGGTTCACCCCAGTTCTCTGATGTCTTGAATGTCTTTGAGCTGATGCACTATTTTAGATTTGGTTCGTTGCTGGTTTATGCAGATGTTCCCTTTCTTTGATTTGATCTGGTATTAGTTCTCTCATGAAATGCCAAATATAGAAAAAATGACCATGGCAAGTCATTGTATGTATAACATATTACACTTACTTGAAGTAATGTTATGTTTGTGTCATTTAAGTTACTTAAAACCCATATAATCATTGTAATCATCACACAGAATCTCAAGCATTTATAAATTCTGCCCTTAACTCCCTTTTCTGAAAAAGATCTTGCTTATTTTAGGGAAGAGTGCATATACTTCCTCTCAAGAGGCATTATCTTACTGCACCTCAAGGTTTAATTAAGGTCAAGGAATTTCACTGTAGATCTGGATCTGCAGCACGACTGAGAATCTCAAAGGAACCCAAGATTCGAGACTTATAAAAACAACATCTTTATGCATATTGATTTGTTTTCTATATGCTATATTATGTTTTTTTTCTAGTTTAATTTTAAGGCAGCTAATTTTCATGCATCATTAAAAAAAACACTAGATGTAATGTTTTTCCATTCTGTATATCATAGTAAAAAACATATTTTAACATAGCAAAAATGTCTATTAAATATAAACAACAATATTTAAGTATTCAAAAATGATAACTTTCTACATTTGAAGATTTCTTATCCCAAGTTCAGAAGTTCAAAAACTGACCTGTACATGTTGCTTGCCATAGAGGAAGGGGTCTGATGCCTGTTACTGCATACTTCAGTTTGATGCATTTTTATATCATTTTTATATTTTGTATGTAATATGAAAAATATAATGGGCGTGACTTAGTGGTTAGCATGCTTGCCACACACCTCTGGGACTAGGGTTTCAATTCCCACCTCGGCCCTATATGCATGGAGTTTGCATGTTTCCCCTGCTTGGGGGTAATCCAGTTTCCTCCCCCAGTCAAAAGACCTGTGCGTGTAGGCTTATTGGCATCTTTAAATTGTCCATAGTGTATGAATGGTTGTGTGAGTGTGTATGCGATTGTACCCTGCAATCGGTTGCCACCCTGTCCAGGGTGTCCCCTGCTTTGTGCCCTGAGTCCCCTGGGATAGGCCCCAGGCTCCCCCGTGTCCCTGTAAGGATATGCTATATAGAAAATGGATGAACGGAAATTATTGATATTTTATTTAACAAACATTAATAGGTGTTTATCAGTCACGTTTTTTTGTTGATAAAATTGGAATGAAAAGTATAATCTTTGAAATATTTACATGAATTTCAGAGTTCCTTAGTATGTGCTATGTCCCCTTTTTGCTTTAATGCCAGTGTACACTCAAGCTGGCATGGACTCCACAAGTTTGCGCAAAACATTACAGTCCATTTTAGATCACATCCACTGGAGTGTCGTCTGAACACAAGCTTCAGTGGAAGAGATTAGACATCAGGAAAATCTGACCTGTACAAAGCAGTTAACATGGTCAATATCACTCATTTTCTTACATTTAAACATGGACCTAGAAATAGTGCAGATTCTTGTATTTTATATATTCAAGATATTGAGAGTGGTGGAAATAACAGCCCACTATTATTAAAGTTATGATATTAGTTATTGAGTTTTTATAGTTATTAGTCTGTTTAACAAGTCACTTGAATTGAATGGGCTTAATCTACACCTTGTAACTCAAAAACAAGTAGTGTATAAATACTGCATTGCAAAAAAATGCCAGTGAAAATATCTTGAGTATAGTCAAATGTATCTAGTATTTCTTATTATAAGATTACAATAGCACAAATGAAAGATCATTAAATCAATTTGTGGACATTATTACTCATTTCAAGCAATAGTTTTGCTTCTTTCTAGAAATACATGCTTAAAATGAGCAAAATTATCTACCAATAAAACAAAATAATTTCAAGCTTGAAATGAGTACAAATGACTTGAAATGGGTTTAATATTCTTATATTTGGTTTATTGTAATCTTATAATAGGAAATACTAGATAAATTTGACTACATACACGGTTATGTTAAGATGTCATTTTTTTGCAGTGTGTCACCTAGAATTTCATAACAGTTGTAATAAAAATATATTCTGTCAGTTGAAAGATAAATTCAATAAATAGGCAAAATATTATTATACATATTTAAATTATTAGCCTATGTTTTGAATGTAGCCTTAATTCTGAGTTTAAGTGATGATTGTAGTGTTAGCAGATTAGGCTTTTAATATGAGCCATGATGCTACTCTGTCCCAGAGAACAGAATCTTGCAGGGTAACTTCAGTGTCATTTCCAGGCATTTCCTCATTGTCTTGTGAATTTGTTAAAAAAAAAAAAAAAAAAAAGAAATAAAAGAATGTGCTCATTTTACCAGTGAGACGCCCACAAACACCTCTTCTAATTTAATTATTCCTCTTTCAAACGCAGCGGGTGCTAATGCATGCTTTCTGTATGCATGATCAGCCAAGATCAACTCATTTAGTTTTAACATTGGCAAAGCTTTACTGCCAGTTGATTTACTGTTTATAGACCATCCATGTATTCACAACAGTACGCACATGCCAAAAGCCTGCACACAATGAAGCAGCAGCATTATTATCAAACATGCGGCCTCTATGGGCCCTATATGTTTGTCTGTGTGTGTGTGCGTTCATGAGGCTGTGCAGCATTGTCTTGTTTATCTCTTCAGCTTCGGTGCTACCTCTGCAAGTGGGGCATATCTAATTATTTTAAACCTAGCACATGAATCACTATTGCAGCCAAGTGAGATATCCTAGCATGGGCTGTTCTGTGCTCTCTGGCTGCGTGGAGGATCCAGTTATGGACTGGATTTTAATAATACTCTCTTAAGGAAGCTGTTTGTGTACAGTAGGTCAGAAAATAGTGTGCTTTGAAGACCCGGTTACTGAATCAGAGGTGCCAACATTTAAGGTCTAGCTGTAGCATTTATGTTTTTGTTTTTTTACTGCTTGCTATGGCGACTGTTGTTTCTTCTTTTCCTTTTTTGCAGATAAAGCAGCTCTCAGATCAAATGCAAATAATATTCACCTGGTTTATTGAAGGAAAAGTGTGTTAAAGACACAATTTGCATATGTCACTTCAAGCTATATGTATATTATATTATATTTGTTTAATCTTGATGATTATGGATTATAGCTCATGTAAATAAAAAATCCATTATCTCAAAATATTAGAATAAAGAATTTATAATACAGAAATGTCAACCTGAAAAGAGGGCTTAATTAACTCAAAACACCTGCAAAGGTTTCCTGACCCTTTAATCTCTCCCTTTAAAGTCTGGTTCAGTACACACAACCACAATCATGGAGAAGATGAAAGTAAATTTTGCATTTCATTTAGAAATCAAGGTCCCAGAGTCTGGAGTAATAGTGGAGAGGCACAGAATCCAAGTTGCTTGAAGTCCAGTGTGATGTTTCCACAGTCAGTGATGATTTGCGGCGTCATGTCATCTGCTGGTGTTGGTCCACCATATGAAAGTTCCACTTTTTGAATTAAAATTTACTTGACCCCGTTATTTAATTTTTTTTTTTAGATGCACCCGTGTGTGTGTGTGTGTGTGTGTGTGTGTGTGTGTGTGTGTGTGTGTGTTTATAGTTCTACAGGAGGTGTGGATGAATGAAAAAATGGACGCACAAAGGGACACACAGTTTGTGAATGGAGCCCACAGTGTATAAAGATGGCGACGTTCACGATTGCAAAAACATCAATTCAACACAAAAATGTCACAAATGGAGCACATTTCTGGTAGCTAGCATGCTAACTGACGATGCTAGCAACGTGTAAGTGCTAGCTACCAAATGCTAGCTACCAACACTTTCTCCCGCATTTGTGACATTTAAACGTTGAATTGATGTTTTTAATTGTATTCTTCAGTCTTGTCTTTCTTTTTTTCTTTACGAAAAGTGTAAAGTGTCCGGTGAGTGTAGAAATATAGACTGTCTCCACGATAAGATATAAATTAAATAACCTACCAAACAAGATGTATATTTCATACACATGGGCATTTCTTGTATTGATCTTTCTAGCGTAAATCTAGTATACTAACATACACTTAATTAAAATGTACTTTTAGCTCATTGTGTGTTAATTGTCTTTGGCTAAGTTTGAATGGCGTTAATCACACTGTTGTTATTTCGACTAAAATGAACTATTTATAAACGTTCAATTTTCAGTAAAAGCGGCGAGAGAGCTGTGAGAAGGCAGATGGCCGTGTGGTTATATTATAGCACTTCTGCTCACTGACGGGATCGGGATCATTCAATCCTCCTACTGTGTCTGCGTCGCTCCACCCCCCACCACACACACACACACACACACACACACACACACACACACACACACACACACACACACACACAAACAAAATGAAAATGCCAGCTGGTCATTACTCGTAGGTAAAAATGACATTATCTCATCTCTATAGGATGATAATGCATAAATTAGATTGTACATATATGGTTGGTGTGTGTGTGTGTGTGTGTGTGTGTGTGTGTGTGTGTGTTTGTGTGTGTGTGTTTTCTGCTCATAATGTTACAGTCAGTCACATTACACATCCAGTAGGCCAAGACTGACCGCTCAGAACCCTCAGATTGGATCGCGCAGATCGGATCGCAGATCTACTGTATGATCACATGATCCATCATCATTTTACAAATGTATTTTAATGCAAAATTACATTACACAGTGGGGGAAATAAGCAACACTTTTTTCAGTAAATATATTTTCCAACGAGGCTATTCACATGAAATTTTCACCAGACTTCGGTGTTAACTCAAGAAATCCGGAAATATAAAGAATTCACAAAGTTAAAGTCCATGAATGAAGTTATGTGTAATAAAGCGGAATGACACGGGGAAAAAAAGCATTGAACACACTAAGTGAAATGTGTTTAATACTTAGTGGAGAAGCCTTTGTTTGTAATGGCAGCTTCAAGGGGCTTCCTGTATGAAGAAATGAATCGGCCGCAGTATTCAGGTGTGATTTTGGCTCATTTTCCTAAATATATCGTCTTTAAATATTGTTCAGTTGAATTCGAGTCAGGTGATTGTTGTTAGTGTGGATCCTTGGTGTTCTTAGCAATGTTAAACTGCATATTGTTCCCCCCTGATGGTTTTACAATGTAAGCAATATAATCTATGTATTTCAATTTTCTTAAAATGTATCCCAGATGTAGCCAATTAGCACAAACATGTTTGCTGCCTTGAATTATAGGGCTGACTCTCATACATTTAGAAGATTGATTGGCCCAATGACATGAATTATTCCATGATTGCGGTACCATTGAGTCCATGAAGAAGAATCTACAAAAAAGTGCATTAATCCTTCTGTAAAGGATTCAGAGGAGTATTTTTGTGATCGTCGCAGCCAAAAAAAAACCAGACCTAGTTGCTGGACTCACGTTCACCGCAGGTGAATCGAAGAGCGCTTCGGATGAAAGTGCATTGCGGTGAAGCATCTCGGGCCAAATCTGCAGAAAATCTGCGCTAATTTTGAAAAACCGCAAGCTCCGCTGAACATCTCGACGTTTGCTTTCGATTCTGCGGTCGCGATAATCCTGGAGGGACTGTTTTGTCTAATGCTGGTAGTAAACAAATACAAATATATAT
>JAOUWY010000011.1:5549297-5562738 GCA_025728095.1 Prietella phreatophila
CTAGTTGTCTTAGTGTCTGTTTGTAGTCTGTTCCTTGGCATTAAATGTTTCAAAATCTGCACCTGCTTCTGCCTCAATCTTGAACCGTGACACGCACCTATATTTAACAAAGATTTAATATGAGAGCAGAGTATTTTTATGAATATTTTGAACAAAAGATGAAAAGGTTAAACAATAAAGAAAAATTTTCCCATATTTACCAAGGGTGCCAATATTAGAGGAGGACACTGTGCTTGATTCTGATCCAGTACTGACATCCTCACAGTAAATAAGTCTGGTTCTGTAAATGTTACAAGTGTGATTTAAAGGAGACATATTTTAACCTTTTTACAAGATGTACTATAAGTCTCATGTGTCCCCAGAATGTGTCTGTGAAGTTTCAGCTAAAAATACCCCACATATCCTTTATTATACCATGCTGAAAGTGCCCATTTTTGTGTTGAAGCAAAAACACGCTGTTTTAATGTGTGTTTCTTTAAATGCAAATGAGCTGCTGCTCCCCGGCAACCTTTCCAGAAGAGGGCTGTGCCTTTACAGCTCATGCTTCAGATACTAAAATGATTCACACAAAACGTACACAGTTTTCAAACAGACAACCACCTTACTGTATTGTGCATAATAAAGGTGTCTTCTGGTTAAAAATAAAAATGACGACATAGCTCTGGTCTCCATGAATACAATCAGAGGCAATGGTAACTTTAGCCAAATTAGCCGTGGAATCTGATAACACGCTCATTCGGAAAGGCGATTTGCAAACAGTCACAAAATATAAAGTGCGATACTTACGTCTCCTGGATGTGAAGCTGGATCACAAACAGTTGCTACTGATCCATGCTTGAGAATAAAGTTTTTAGCAAATCCTGCTTTGTATTGACACATGTTCATAAAACAGTCTGGTGTAAAATGATTTAAGGCATTTTCGTGGCACATTTCCTTCGAAAATAAAACTTATCTGTTGCGTCTTCAGTTGTTCTGATTCCAGAAGTACATGACTCTATTGTTCATTCTTACATCAATCAACAGTACACTTTCAAAGCTTGCAAAGCTGAGACATTCTTCTTTCACTGTAGCTTATCACCGTAGTTTATCACTGTAGCAGTGCGGAAAACATGGTGGACTATGTTCAGCTCTCTCAGGGGTGGATTTATGCTAATTGGGCAGAGTCCCTGGGTGGGGCTTTTTTCAATGTGAGGTCACATTATGGCGAAAATGAAAACGCCTTATTTTCAGACACAGTTTATGATTTATTGGGAATATAAAAAAATAAATGGGTGGTTTTTTTTTTTACCATTGTAGTGTGGTTGTGTACACACTCTGCCAACACAGATTTATGTTCAAACACCATTTAAAAGTGAATTTTGCATAATAGATCCCCTTTAAGACAATGTATCCTATAGTTTTTCATATAGTACTCAGTGGCTCAGACTTGTGATTTAAATGCATTTTTACTGAAGAAAAAAAAAATACAAGAAGTAAACAGTTCAAAGGGCAATTTCAAAATTAATCAACAAAGCGTGCAAAACAGAGAACAAATAATCAGAGTCAATAAACTGAAATAAGGTCAAAACCAGAATCAATACTAAGAGAATAGCAAACTAAGAGCTAGACTTCACACTGATTGTTTGAAAGACCAGCCTGTTTAAACTGCATGTGTGATTGTGAACAGATAAGGGAATCAGAAGTCCAATGATTGCGATCTGATGAGTGAATGATGTGGTGGAACATGTGGCAAGTTCAGCTGCTAGGAAATTGAGTCAGATGCAGAAGTGTTGTAATGTGTTGTGGACTTCCAGGAGTTGGAGTTTCTGACTATAGCTGATGGTAATATGGCAGTGTAAATCAGCACCATATATATATTAGACATAAAATATTAGAAATGCTAATTGTCTTGTGTACAGTAGTGTTGGGCAATACGGAAAAACTGTGAGGGAAAAAACCCCTGAAATCATAATGCAAATTTGATTTCATAATGAAATTAAATTAATTGAAATTAAATTTTTGTTGAATCTGTGCAAAAATAATGTAACACTGAAAAATAAAATGGTGGCAAACAAATTATAGCATCTATGCATCCATCCATCTAATTAACTACAAAATTTATATTATGAATTATATTATGACTCATTGATGAGCATTATAAAAGCAAAGAATCACTGCAATATCATGTCATAATGTAATTTCTCAAGATATCAATATATGAGTGGCATCCTGGGAAAACCCTTCGTGTGTGTGTGTGTGTGTGTGTGTGTGTGTGTATGTGTATGAATTTATATGTATATGTATACCCTCTAATGTGGAAATGGAGAAAATTGCATTTCCATTACAGTTCCATTACATGAATGAACACCCTGCCTGCCTCTGCATTTATAATCTGATCTTACTTATGGAAAAAGAAAAAAAAATGCTTCTAAATTACTGCCACTGCAAAATTATATTACAGTACATTACAGTGGAAAATGTGTTTTCACTTTGATTATCAGCATTGGTGGAGAAATAATCACCCATTCTTTTCTGAGTTCTATTCTGTTAGCTGAATTTATGTTTTTTATTGTTTTTTAATCTTGTTACACTTTGTTACACACAGAGTGTGTAGACATCACAGATATCACACCTTACAAATTGAACTGATTAAGCTTACTGTATGACCATTTTTCTGTAGTATGTATCCATACTGAAACGTGATCAAAGCCTGACATTCACTGTGTTAGAAAATCACAATTAGCTAGTTGTCTAATTTTAGTTGTCTTTAGGCAGCCAGACTGATTTTATCAGTTAGTTATTTATTTTATTTGTGTTTATTAAACTGGCAAGGTAAGAAAATAACCTAAATAATGTCAGTTTGTTAAAGTGTACTTGTGTTTTCTTAAAGTTGAGATGTCAAAATATGTTATTAGTAGAAATATTCAAATAATTTTTTAGTCAAATATTAACTTTTTTAAATTAAATCCTGATTGTGTCATTTTTGGCTCTTTGCCAGATTTCAGCCACAGTGATATCCAACATTTTCTCACTGACTGCCACACATATTATAATCAGCCCTAGTCCTGTGGTTGTGTTCAGATCTTAATATTGTGTTCTTTGGTTTAACTGAATTTTGTGGCTCAAGGTGAATCTGCATGGATGTGAGGAAGCACAGGTTGTTCAGAGTCACTCCCACACCAGGCTTGAATAACAATGTGAATGTCCCAAAGTAATGAGTGAGTCAGGACAAATCAGATTCTGTTGACTTTGCTATAAGTGTTGCGATATATGATTTAGATTTTTCTGTCATCATTTAATTATATACTTTTTTTAACACTCAGACACGCATACATTCACACTTAAAAATCCAAGTGATTTACAGAAGGAGTTTTATTTCAACTTGAAATTAATGTAGACCTATGAAAGAAAGGAACATGTGATGAATCTCATCTAGTCAGATCATCTGAAATGCAACCACCACTGGCCTACTGTTATAATGGGTTTTGGAAACATTGTAACTAATGTTCTCAAGTAAGTACCAAGTTTACTACTTTTGAAGAAAAGTGCATTAGTGTTTAAGGCCATGCGAGTCATTTCTGCCTGTTTTGACTTTTTTACTGTAAAAACGTCCTTTAATATTTTTTAGTCCTTATATTTTTGGTCTCATTCTATTTTTCTTAAGAAATTTTAGAAGAAACCGTACTTAGAATCAATATTATTTGTAAAATTTAAGTTGTAATTTTAGTTGCAAATGAGAATCCCCATTAAAACACCTGTTATGTACATACGTTTTGTTTACTTTGTTTATTGTGTCTGATTTGTAAATCATCTCCATGCTTGTGTTTCTAGTTATGACACCAAGAGGATTTTAACTCATATTGTTCTTATTTCAAAGGAAAGACCAGAGACATGATGATGTGACTCATTGTTTTGATGAATAAACCTGTTTCTCTTTGTCTCACGCATTATTGAGGGTGGAGAAGAACAACCGAGTTTCAGAAGATGTCTGCTTGTTGCTATGACAACCTTGTTTATATAAACCGCTCCCTCGCTCTTTATCAGCATCCAGCATTAGTTGAAGGAATTAAATATTTATTGATATGTAATATTCTTGTTTTTATATCAAACCTCTGGCTTTGATAATTAGACCATAAGTAGTAACACAATACCAATAATCATCATTGGTAATTGATAATTGAAAATAATTAAAAGTGCATAATAACAGGATATTAAACCAATAACAAAACAGATCTTACTGTACATGGTAATTAAGAGCATTGCGTGTGCGAGACCAGTTACACCAACTGTGTGTTAATCATCTACTTTTAATGATTGCAGTTAAGATAACACACCGCACTAAATGTCAATCTGATACACCACTAAACAGCAAGTGCTTCTGTTGTGATTCTGTTCCTGTTTTGTGGTGTCTATATCTTGTCTCATTTTTGGAGACGATGGGTACTTTTGCGAGAAAGAGCTTTATTATGAAACATGCAGAATAATCCAAAACATTAGACAATAACATGGTCTTAAACAGGCAAATGGTCAGGAGAATTGCAAACAATATAAACTAGGCTACTATGTAACACTAAATGAGGAACAAAACCGCTTGGTATTTAGTTGACACTAACAATACCTTGCACCGAACGTAGACACACGGGGGTATAAATACCAAACGAAATCAAAGGGGAAAATGTAAACACGAGACAACCAATGACACGACAGGGGTGGAATCATGATGTCATGACACATGTAAAAAGAAAACAAAGTCAATGTCATATGCGGACTCGAAGCTTCGAACTTCGGAGCATGCTGCGTGTTCTAGCGCTTTGTGTGGAGGGAAAATCATGACAGTGGTTCCTCAGAGTGACTTGTATGTTTATGTCCTTGTATGAACCTCGTTTTTTCCCCCAAGTGCCCATAATCCTTCCTAGATTTGACCCATAACCATTTGTTTTATGGATATGACTTATCAGTGATACCATGTCACTCTGTGGTTTGGTGCGTATGTTAAAATAAAATGTACTTCACGATGATGCAGCACACCTCAATGTTGTAGGAGTAATGCTTCCATATCGCATCACCTGCTGTACTACATAGGAAGAGGTGTAGCAAAACAGACAAAACTGAGCTAAATAAAAGTTAGATACAGATGTGTCATAACTCTCCGGTTTGCGCAACATACAGTAACCACACAGTTAAACATATTGAGAAAAAATAAAGATGCTATATAAGATGCTAAAATTATCTTTACTTGTGATGTGAGGAGAGAGAAAGAGAGAGAGAGAGAGAGAGAATATTGCAATTTATAACCTAAATTCTTACCCATAACTTGCTAAACATGATGTGCTACAAAGGGTTCAAACAGTCCACACCACGAAAATCCATAAACTTGCTTGCTTTATACACTTACTAGACAGTATTAATGAATGTGACAAGGTAGTAACCGTTCACTGCTACATTACACACTTAAACATTAAACACAAAAATATTTCAAAGGATTATAGTATGCTAGTAACTTACCTGATAGTCCAAGTAATGAATTTATCATTTGCCGTCCCATGCCTAATAAACTACAAATGGAAACAATTCTGGACCACAACCATATTCTCGAAATGTATCAACAGAGCTCTCATAATAAATTTACAGTGAGTCATGTGCTTACATTGCTCCATGTAAACATAGACCAAAGCAATGGTTTAATTAGTATTGGTGCTGACAAATTGTAATATTTCACGAGGCATCTCGTGGAATATATTGTATAACACCATGCTTTTTGTCAATACTGTAATGAAATAGACCACATTTTGTGTTACATGCTTACATAACTCAAATGCTTTGATTCTTTTTAATTAACGTCTTTTCCTTTTTGAGCTGTGAAATGCATCATATCTGATGAATATGAGCCCTGTTTTCCTTGAATGTGTTTTTATTACTGCTGTTTTGTCTCAAACAAATATCACTTCCATAGCTACTGGTGAGACATCAGGGTCAGACGAGTGTTCTGAGATACCGAGAGAAAACACAAGTTGCATAACATTGTCTTTTTTTCAGATTCATCTAGCTTTTAACACAGTGCTTTGCTTATGCAACCCTTCATCAATCGTTGACAGACTAATTACAAGCCTCTTTTAGATTAGACATTGTGATTTTCTTTTCTTTTTTCTTCTTTTTTTTTATCTCTGTGATGGCTTATATAATACTATATCCTTTGTGTGCCAGCTTTTCTCATTTTGGAGTTGCTTGTGCCCATTATCTACTTAGTGTTTTATTGTTAGTACATTGTGCATTAGTATTGTGCCTGAGTGCACAATATCTGAATATTTATATGTATGTTTATTTATATATTTATATATGTATTTATTGATTTACATTTTTGTTTGTGCTGCTCCATCATAAGCTGCAGTATTTTTTTAGAATTAGATTACGGATTAGGAACGGATGAGCACGATTAACTAATTAGTTGGTTGTCCAGCAGCCAACTGCTGTATTAGTAAGGTTGAGGTTTTCCAAAGTTTTTTTATTGTTGTCTCTAAAGTTTTAGTCAGTTGTTTAAAATATTCTCAGAATGCCCATTTATGTCTGTTTGCTTGTGCAGTTAATTAAAAAACAAAACTGATAGGCTATTAATTATCAGCCGTCATTAGCTAGGGGTGTTACAATGCCAATTTCACCAATCAGCCATAACATTAAAACCACTGACAGGTGACATGAATAAGATTGATTAACCTGTTACAGTGGCACCTGTCTAGGGGTGGTATATATTAGGCAGCAAGTGAAAAGTCAGTTCTCGAAGTTGATGTGTTGGAAGCAGGAAAAATAGACAAGTGTAAGGATCTGAGAGACTTCAAGAAGGGCAAAATTGTGATGGTTAGACAACTAGGTCAGAGTATCGTTAGTAAAGACCAAAAGTAGTCCAAGGAAGGAGAACCGGTAACAGGCTCATGGTGGCCCAAGCCTCACTGATATGTGTGAATAGGGAAGGATAGTCCATCTGGTCCAGTCTCATAGAAGAGCTACTGTAGGACAAATTGCTGAAAAAGTTAATGCAGGCTATGATAGTATGGTGTCAGAACACAGTGCATTGTATGTAGCTTGCTGTGTATGGGGCTGCATAGCTGTAGACTGGTAAGAGTGCCCATGCTGACCCCTGTCCACCACTGAAAGTGCTTGCAATGGGCACGTCAGCATCAGATCTGGATCATAGCGCAATGGAAGAAGGTGGCCTGGTGTGATCCTGTTTTTTTTTTCATGTGGACGGCCGGTGCATGTGTGTTGTGTACCTGGGGAAGAAATGGCACCAGGATGCACTATGGGAAGAAGGCAAGCCAACTGAGACAGTGTAATGCTCTAAGCAATGTTCTGCTGAGAAACTTTGGGTCCTGGCATTCATGTGGATGTAACACTGACATGTACCCCCTACCTATCATTGTATTCCCTTATGGTATTCCATCCTGCCACACTGCAAAAATTGTTCAGGAATTTTTTGAGGAACATGACAAAGAGTTCAAGGTGGTGAATTGGCCTCCAGAATCCCCATATTTCAATCCCATCAAGCATCTGTGGGATGTACTGGACAAAGAAGTGAGATTCATTGATGGCCTCACCTCATAACATATAGGACTTAAAGGATCTGCTGCTAATATCTTGGTGCCAGATACCACAGCACACTTTCAGAGAGCTTGTGGAGTCCATACCTCAACAGGTCAGAGCTGTTTTGGTGGCTCAAGCGGGACCTACTCAATATTAGGCAGGTGGTTTTAATGTTATGGCTGACTGCTGTATTCTACTTCTGCACACCCGTAAAACAGATCAAATGCTTTTAAACATGATCCATATTTTCGTTTGCTCCGGAAAACAGAGAACCTCAGTGCCAGTAAGTGCCCACTCCTGCTGTGAGTTTTGAGCAAGACGGAAAGATGAAACAAAAGACTGAATTTACATTTCTAATAGACGCATTTCAGCGGCACCATTTCAAAGCACTCTCGGAGTATGTTCACTTCTCAATATTTTATGCAAATGAACAAATTAGTGTTGCTTACTTGGTGAGTGAGCCAGCCCAGGGTCCTAAATCTTCACTGCAGAGGAGTGTGTCCCTCACTCTTTTGTTTTTTATTCCGTCATATACACTCAGCACTGCAGGGAAGCTGACAGCAGTGTTCAATGGCGGTTGAGAGTTTGTGAGCTTACTCAGTTGTTATGGCAAATGAGTTGTCAAGAATTGTTCTGTTCTTGTCAAAGTCTCTCTTGAGGTCAACATTCAAGAAGTTTTTCTTTCCTTATTGTTGTCAAGAGAAAATGTCATCCACTGCAAGAGGATCATACTTTCTTTATTTCTTTTTTTTACACTACAGGTAATCAGAAGTATAATTTGAATCAGGTTGATGAGTTAAAATATCTTCACAAGGAGTCTGACTCTGAAACAAGTTCAAGTTAGCTCATTGTTTTGAGAGAAAAAAAAAGTTAAACAAACTTGCTTTTGGGTAGGATGTAGATTTTTCTTGGTTGCCGTTACATTGTCTTCCTACCTACCATTCCTCATAATTTCGGTATAATAAATTCTCCAGAGCTCCTACTTTCTGGTTTTGATTCTGAGCTTGGGTTACTCTATGTGTGAAGTTTTGCTTGTTCTTCCAATCTCCATGTGAGTTTCCTTTAGGTACTGTCCAAAAATTTATCAGTAGGTGGATTGGGGTCTCTAAATTGCCCCTAATGCCATCAGTGTGAGTGTGTGTATATGTATGATGCCATGCAATCAATTGGTGTCTCTTCCAGGTTGTACTTCCATCTCTCTCCCAGCATTCCTGGGATAAGCTAACTGAACATGAATGAATGAATGAAAAGGATTCAATGATGCCAAGATTTCACCTTCCTACAATTTCCTCCCGGAAAAAAAAATGACTGAGCTTCACAGTTGACCCTTTGCTAACTATTGAGGCTTAAATTGATTGCATTTTTAAAGCACTAAATTAGAGAGAGAGAGAAAAAAAAACTTTAGAGAATAACAATGAATTGATCTAAAAGTGGGATACATTGTGTACATGTTCAGAGATTTATTTATCTTGCAGGATGTCACTGAATCATTTTCATTTTAAAGCTGTAGTTTTATTTATTTTGCTCTGATGTAATCTATTTAGCCTAGTGAATTTCCTAATTCCTTTAATTGCATACTTTTTTTGCAACATTTTTTTAACATGAGCGTTTGCCTTCAGTTTGAGCTCTGCCCTTACTGCAAGCTCTTAGCAAGCCAAGACTCTCACTGGGACCTTGTTAGATGCAGTGGGACATGTGGGGTTAAATCACAGTGACCCTCTGAGCAGCGCATTTCTCTGTAACACTTTATAAAACCACTGGGTCAGCCTTACATAACAAAGCACTACCCACACATCCATATGCCTACTCATTGTGGCAGAATAATCTTCAGACCTTGCTGGCAAGACCTAAAGATTTTGATTTCTTGAATATCAGTAAGCCAGTTTCTCTGTGTAAGTGTGATCAATATGAAAGGGAAGTCCAATCAATGCGAGACCCCCCCAAAAAGTTTATTCTCACACCAACTTTTTTTGTATGAACACAATTTCAAATCAGGTCTTTTCTTTTAAATAGGCTGTTTGTGTCACTCCTAGACTTATAGACAGAACTAGCTATGATGTGCAAATTATTTAATATATAGTTTCACTATAGCTATTAATTATTGAATAATATGATGCCGGATGAATAACTGAATATATAGCTTGAAGTGATTGATTTAAGGAATTCTCCAAACATAAAAGCCTATTTGATTTTATTTTTAATACTTTGCTGAAAATCCTCAGCTTCTGTCCTCTTTGGTGGTGTAGCTGTGATTTCCCACTAGTGTGTAATCAATGGAAATGAAATTACTCACTCTTCTAGCTGGACAGTCAATATTCTGCAAACAGCTCACACTAAATGCCAGGCCTGCATATATGCACTCTAAATCAATTTGTAGCATGGGAAAGAATGAAGGAGCTTGAAGTGGTGCATAAGTTTATCTGAAGGCAATTAGTATCCTCTTGTTCCTTGTAGAACTTGACCTTTTACTCTGATGTACCTCCAGATACCTTTATCTAAATCCTGACCATTAGCATTGAACAGTAGATAGATGGCAAAACTGCTCTCAAATTATTGACCAAGCACAGCATCCATCGTGGTGTTTTGACTCAGCTTTGTGCAGGAAGAAGCCTTTATCATAATCAATAACCTTAGCACCTGACACTGGATATCATATAAATATATATATATATATAGGCCACAGCACAGATACTATGTATTTTTAATGCACACATGAAAGATTTATGAAAAATCTTTAGCTCACCTTTCATCTATTTGTCAGATATATGGCTTGGGATTGTTGTGCAGGCCAGTGTGCCGTCCTACAGGTGTGATTTAATAGCTATTGTTGCATGAGGGGTTATAACTGGAAGCCTGGAGGCTGTCAATTAGGATCTCAATAAAGTGACTGTGTGTGTTGTGCGAAATTGATTCCATTATCCACATGCCCGAGCAGCTCTTGCCATCCATGCATCATTCTTGGGCCCCCGTCCATCTCCTGGCATCGCTCATCCACACTGATTACAACACCCATCACCATGAAAAATGAGGAATCGATATAGCACTGGTGCTGAAACATTCCCCCGGTGCTATGGGTAAACATTTGCAGGCGGGCATCGTGCCAACATTCTCTTCATGTTTTATCAGGCTTATCCAGGTGTGCATTCAGCCCTGGCCTCTTTAATGCTTTTAGAATGGTTCTACATTTGATGGGTACATTGTGTTTTTGTAGCAACCCATCATGATGTTGATTGGAGCTTCTCTGACTCTTTGTGTTGGTACTTCACTTTCAGTACTATCTTTGAAAAGTACTGTGAATAGTTGACACGTCTGCGCTGTTAATAGAGCTGATGGTTGCTTTGAGAATGTCCTAAGTGGTGTCTGATGTCTGTCCTGTTACTATGATACATACTATGATGCATGTTGTATGAATCAATTAAATATATAAAAAAAACCTTAAAACCAAAATAAATATTATCATATGGCTATCGTTGTCTATTGTAGCCTAAATGACATTTTCTCGATTTGGGATAGACATCACAGCTTCAAAACCGTTAGCTTGCTTACTCAGACATATTCGATAGAGGATGGAAAGCTTGCCAGAAAGTTCCATAAGGGGTCATGTTCAAAAGATGAATAAAGTTATATTCTGCAAATTGCTATTGGTTGTTATGTGTGAATGAAAAAAAAATCATTCTTTTTCCAGCACTGTTTTTCCAGGGCATAGTACTAGGGTTAACAAAAAACAAACAAACAAAAACCTCTCAACATTCCAGTTATAGACCACGCATAATTCCAGTTTAAATATATATAAAAAAAAAACTTGTATGTATACAGATATACAGATTATTGCAGTGTGTTACACCCCTCATGTACTGTACATTCAGTCCATAAATATTTGTAGATTGACAGAGTTATTGTTATTTTATCTTTCTACCACAGCATATTGGAGTTAAAATTCAATCAAAATGCAGACTTTTACCTTAAATTTGAGGGTATTTGCAGCCAATTTGGGTGAACAGTATAGGTACATATCACTTTTTATATGTCCAAAAGTAATTGTACAGTTGGTTTCTCAGCTGTTCCTTGGCCAGGTATGTGTTATTCCTTCATTATTTCACTTACATATAAGCAGATAAAGGTCTAGAGTTGATTTTTAGTCTGGCATTTGCATAATGAACCTGTTACTGTAAACTCTCAATATGACAAACCCAAAACAAATGCATCAGAGAGATAGAAAAAACCTTAGGTATAACCAGACCAACTATTTGGTACATTCATAAAAAGAAAGAATGCACTGGTGAGCTCAGAAACACCAAAGACCTGGAAGAACATAGAAAATAATTGTGGTAGATGACAGAAGAATTCTTTCCCTGGTAAAGAAAAAACCTTCACACCCTGCAAAACCCTCCACGGGGTAGCGCATCTGAGTCAAACAATCAAGAGAAGCCTTTGTCAGAGTAAATACAGATGGTTTACTACAAGATGTAAACCTCTTGTAAGAAACAAAAACAGGATGACCAGATTAAAGTTAGCAAAAAACTTATTGAAAAGCCCATACAGCAACAATATCCAAACAATATCCTTCCCTTCTCCCTTTGGAGAAGGGAAGCAACTGCTCATGATCCGAAGCGCAACACCTCATCTTATGACATGGGTGTGTATGACTGTCATTGGAACTGGTTCCCTTTTATTTATTGATGTGACTGCTGACAAAAGCAACAGGATTCATTCTGAAATGTATATGGCTATATTACCCGCTCAGCACTTCCAAGATGGACAATGACCCAAAGCATACATTGAAAGCAACCTAAGACTTTTTTAAGCCAAAAATGTGTAAGTCAGTCACCTGACCTGAATCCAGCTGAGCATGCATGTCACTTGCTGAAGGCAAAACTAAAGGAAAATGCCCCAAGAACAAGCAGGAAGTGAATACAGCTGTAGTAAAAGCCAGACAGAACATCACCAGGAAAAAACAAAACAGTGTCTAGTGATGTCTATGGGTTCCATACTTTAGGCATTCACTGACTGGACTGCAAAGGATTTACAACCAACTATTAACCATGACAATGTAATTTATGATTATGCTAGTTTGTCCAGTTATTTCTGGCCCCTAAAAAAGTGAAGTGGGCACATATTCAGTGTGCTGTCATTCTTGCACAGTTCACCCACTTTGGATGTAAATACCCTTAAATTAAAGGTGAACCTCTGTACTTTGCAACTATTTAACTGTCAACTCCTATAAACTGTGGTAGACAGCTAAAATAACAATGATTTTGTTAATGTAAAATATTTATAGATCTGACTGTATATTTGTAACAAAGTTGCAACATTTGTATCTGTTTAGTGATCCATATATTTGTTTCTGGTACCACACTTAAACCCAAAGTGGAAGTGCTATACACTTGAACTTTTGTTGTTGTTATTTGTTTTACCACTATGCAACAGAAACACAGGAATACACTCAGGGAAAATAGGGAGAAACCCTGCAAAAAACATTAGAAGAAATGTCACCATGTCTTAAATGCTGTAATTGCACCATGCTGCATGGTATTTGTTTGCTCCATGAGCTTCATATTTGATTGCTTGTTCTTGCCTGCATGAAAGTAAAGACCACCTGCTTGTGTGACTTTTTTTCTGTGTCCCACACTCCCAATGCACATCCCTACTCTAAACAAGATGCCCTGTGAACCTTTATGGCAAGAAATTATATATTAGAATAGTATATATTTTAATAAAAATTGTGTGCCTCCTATTCAGTATCTTCATTTGGATCTGTTTAAGTATTACGAGTGCTAAATATAAATGCTACGGTGTGTGTGTGTGTGTGTGTGTATTTGTTTCTGTGTGTGTGTCTGTGTGTGTCTGTGTATGTTTGTGTGTTTGTATGTGTGTGTGTTTGTGTTTC
>JAOUWY010000011.1:5647903-5658094 GCA_025728095.1 Prietella phreatophila
ACTTGAGCGCATGCGTGCGTGCGAGGTGCGCGTTGCATCTTGGGATCTGAAGTTCTGATCCGACGGAACTGTGACACTTGCACTATAGACAGAGTGATATTAGCCTTTTTTGAGATGAAGCTTGTCCCTTTTTAGCTCCGTTTTAGCTTCAACAAACTCGTCCTATTTCTTGTCATGTCGAACTTTAAGGTAGGTAATCAGATTAGTTGTGTTAAAAGTTTTAGTGAAAAACTTTTAACACACAAAATCTCATTAAATTCTAGCAGTGTAGAGCTTACAAATTACAATTCTGTTGTCACTGTCACCCAATTCAAAGTAATTCCACACAATAGACACACACAGCACAAATTGCAGGATAATTGTCCAACGCATTTCCCCACCTCCTTTTGATTGACAGGATATAACTGGCCCTGATCATCGACTGTTTTTAAACATTCAGCCATTGTCCGATGCTAAGTGCGGATAATTGCTTATTGGCTGATACATTAGGGCATCCCTAGTTTTTGAGTATTGTAGGATGAATGACAACAGTAAAACTTCATAACCTCATGTAAGATGGGCCTTTATACTAGTTTAGGAGCAGATGTGGGGGAGTTGGGTATTTAGGGGGTTACAGAGTTCTCCAGCTAATCCTGATGTGTGGTTGTGAGGATGTGCACGCTTTGTCTGTACACCACAGCTGTATGCCACACTGCTCGCAAGGTGTGATTTAAATCCCTGCATATTAAATCTTAATCACAAGAATAAATTAAACACCTGGCGTAACACATTTCCTGGTGAACATGAGTAGAATACACACACATAGACCTCCTTCCGCACAGTGTTCAGATTCCCTGCTGATTCTGATGCAGTGTGTTTTACATTCAGGCCTTTGGTGACCCAGCCAAAGGTACAAAACTGAGTCAACATGATCATGATTAAGAATCCGCTGTACATCGTGTTAAGGATTGCATTTCATTTATATAAAATTAACTTTTATTTTATTTTATTAATCCCTCATACAGTGTTTACAAAATAAAAGAAAGTATTTTGGCTCTGCAGTTCTCAATCTTTCTCTCGTTCTTCTCCACCTTGCTTAGTGCAATGCTGTGAAATATTACACCCTTCTCAGACCTGACTCGGACAGATTTATGTGCACTTTGTTTCACATGGTGCTAGTCTCCAACCCGGAGCTGGAATTAATCCAAAAACTCCACTCTAAGGTTAATTGCAATTCAGTGAGGCCTGTTGCTCTGCCATGCTGAATGCTGTAAAGTTGAAGTGTGAGCTGTGGAAGGAAAGTTACACTGTGTTAGACTACAGACTGTTTGTATAGTAAATACTAGGCATGAGATGATACACAGAGATGGGCCGCAGTACAAGACATATCCCTATAAAGGCTTCACGAGATGATATTGACATGAGAAGATATTGACACAATTAATATTTTGTAAGGACAACAAATCAAACCACTGCAAAATCAATTAATTGTGCTGTAAGAAAGCTCGATCAGTATTTATAATATGCTGTAATCTTGTTTTAATCCATAGATGTATTTCATGGCAACATTATTAATATGGAAAGATGGTTTGCCGATAGATTGTACCTCAAATGATTAGGCTAAATAAAAAAATTGTCATCACTGCTCCTACTGCTGTCCTACATCCAGCTGAAATGTTGTCACTCTTACCAATTTAATTGTACAGATAAGAAAAAATTATCATGATTTTCTTTTTTGATTTCCTCATTTATTCAAAATGTATTTCTGATTATGCTACTCCACTGCCTGCACAACACACAACATTCTTCTGAAACGTTTTAAACATGAATGTGACTTACGTACAGCAAGCAACGCACACAGGTGTGGATTTTAACCTGCATTTCAGAGTGCAGTCAAGCCAGGTGCAGTGGAAATTGGAGTGCATGTAAGAAGGTTATCTTGCCACAGTTTTTCAACTAAGACTTGGATAGTCCATAATTGAGGAGAGATAGGCCATGAGCTTACACATGAAGTGGATACATAAAACACAAATGACTGGTGGCAGTGCATCAATCCATCCATCCATTTTCTGTACCACTTATCCTACAAAATGTTGTGGACTGGTGGAAGTCAGTCTCTCTTATTTTCCTTTATTTTTTATAGCTTAGTCTTATTTTCATATTTCTTTACTATGTTATCCTTGATACTGTAGTGAACATCTATAAAGCAAGCCATCTATCTCTTTCCCTCTCTCTAATACTCTTGTCACGATTCAAAGGTAGAGACGGATACAAGCACAGATTCTTAAACATTTAATAACAAACAAACATACGAAACACTCTACAATAAGGAAACAAAACACTGTGGCAAAGACAAAATATGGCGGCAAAGACAAATGTATAGTGACACAATAACGTGAGACAAAGAATGCATTGCAACCTGTGATTATATACAAGAGTGGTAATTACCAGGAATGTGAATCAGGTGCAGGTGGTCATGTGACAATGAAGTAGTGGCTGTAGTAGAACTGTAGTTCAGAGTTCCCTTACTGGTTTCATGACAACTCTCAGTTTTCTGCCACCATCACACACACTAACACAGTTGACACGTATATTAAGACATTAATGAAAATCTGTCTCTATATTTTTATTTCACTCATTTTTTACTGACACACGCAAATCCACAGTTAGTATGAGTCCACTGCTCACCCGTCTCAGTGAACACCTGGCCTCTCTCCAAACTAGCTGTAACAGCATGTTGATTTATGTGCACGTTGCTGTGATGTGACGATATCCCATTTCACTGCTGGCTGAGGGAGATTGATGAGCTCCTTCTCTGGCCCCTGACACACACGCGTTTAGAGACGACGGTCCAGCTTTCCGCCACTGTCTGCTATGATTGCTTTTGAGACCTTTGAGGAGTTTAAGATGAATTACTCCAGAGAGTGGCCAACAAGGGGGACGCAGGTGTATGCGTGTTCATGCAATCCTCTTTTGGGTATACATTTGTGAATGTGCACCGGGTGTGTTTGTGGGGAATGAAAGCACACCACAGTTCTCTGTTCCAGACACAGTGCCTGTGGTTACATAACCCATCTTCACTTCTTTATAATGCTACTTTCTTATAATAATTTTATAAAGGGCACACACACACACACACACACACACACACACACGCTGCCTTCCTTCCTTCTTTCTTTCTTTCTTTTGATTAAACAACCACTTTCTTTGCTGGTGTGTAGTAATGTAATTTATTTAAATAATAATATAATATAATATATAATAATAAAGTAAAAGTCTTAGAAGAGACTGTCAAGTACTTTGACAATACTTCCTGCATTCGATTCATTACCTGCTACTCGTCTGTTGATACAGTACATAATGATTACTATAAGGGTGTAGCATGAATAAAATCCGGACACACTACATCCACCATGTTGGCATTACATGTAGGTCATGTGACCTAAAAAAAAAAAAAGCAAAAAACAACACACTTCCTTCTGCCATTTTTTATTCTGACAGCTCTACTGTGCCAGCCCCATTGCCTTATGGGATAGCGCAGTGTGCATTGCTTCCATACTGCAGAATCTCAGTGGAAGCTGTAGGTCATCCATGTATTGATTGCCTACTCTTTTATGAATGCTGAAAATTCAGACATACTACTCCTTTAGTGTATTGCGTTTCTTCTACCGTATAGTAGGGTAGTAGGGATATTCGGATGCAGCCACAGTTATCTACTTTTGATTTTGTCCTTATTTTTTTATGGTAAGCTTGATGACCACAAAAGTTGTCTTTTATACATCGTAAAAATATTTTAACTGAAGCTTTCAATCTGACCGAAATCTAGAGAGCTCATTTAGGCATTTTTATTTTCCATGAAAACTTTAAAGTCTTTAAAGTCTAAAAATGTGTCAAGATATGAATTAATGCATTTTCACTAAATATAATAAAGGTTGTTTACTTCTGGTCTACATTAATATCCCTGCAGTAATTTTTGATATCCGAAGCTCTTTTAATGCCATCCATGCAAATTTGCAATAGTCACATGCTGATAGAATAATAATACAGGCTTTAGTTTCAGTTTTGCCTCAGTTCAGTTTCCATGCAGTTACACCACTGTATTCAAAGCCATGCCATTTCAGAGATGCGAGAGCTTTACAGCTGAGTGATTTTTATTTTCAAGTAAAATCAAGTAAAATATTCGGAGGAGCTTGCGATTTTTCAAACCTACTGCAGATTTTCCGCAGATTTGGGCCAAGATGTGCATTCAGCCAAAGCCCTCTTTGATTCTCGCGCTTTGAACATGAGTACAGCTAAAAGGTCTCATTTACCAAAAAGCATAATTGCAAAAGGCATTGCAAAACAATTTCATGTAATTGTGATTTTGCCAATTCAAGTAGTTTTCCAAAAACTCTAATTGCAATGCAAATCTTGAAAAAAACTGCAGAAAATCAAGCATTTTTGGCCGCCACAAAACCAAAAAAACTCTGCAAAATCCTGTACAGACTGACGGACTGTACGGACTTATGTATACTTAAGGATAAACAGCCTAGGCAGAGAGGAAAACGTATTTTGTACATTTTTTTTAGAATATAATAAATATTCAGTTCTACTTACAGGTCTACATGATCAGGTCCACATTAAATTACTTGTTAGGTTTTTGTGTAATTTAGTGTACAGTTTGCTTAAAATTAGGGGTGTTGAAGTTAGAAACTTTCACATTATTATAACCTAGTTTAAATATTAATCATTAACCGAACATATAAAAAATCTCATTAATCGAAATATTAAAAACAAAACAGCCCATGGTGAAAATTAAAGGAAAATTTGATTCTGAAATCTTTGTACATCCTCTGTATGAATACATTTTTAAACATTTTAAATTCCAATTAGAGAAGAAATTTTAAACCTCCATTTATTCAAATGTGCATTGAGTTGATTTCCTGTGTAGCACATTGACCAACACTTTGTATAATATTTTTAAAATAATTTTATAGTAAATTCTGGATTATGTAAATTCTATTTTTTTATGTCACTGACAGTCAAAAAAAACACCCAAAAAACATTTCACTGCATGTCATACTGTGTCTGACGAATACAATTTTAATGTGAATTTGAATTTGATGTATACAATGAATGAAGGCTTCCTGAATTTACAGTGAACAAAAGTCAGAAAAAATGACTTGTTTTAAAATCAGTGGTTGTAAAGTGCTTGGCCAGTCTTTGGGTTCTAAAAGATGTTTCATGTGTCTGGGAGAAATATTAAATGCCTTCATGATAGACTAGAGACCGAGTTCTTATCTTAAAGTGAGCTTAAATTTCACTGACAAGTATAGTTTTTCTCCCAATTTAGCCTGAAGCATAGGCATAGTAGATTGAGAAATACAGTAAATTATACAAAGTAAACTCTATGCATAAGTATGCAGTGGTGAACTAGTGACAAATGTGTACAAAGTGATCAAATGTACTCACATGTACAGTTTATTATTTATTTTTTTAACATTTTCATTTCATCATCATCATCACTGAGTTAAAAGTAAACAGAATTAACCACACTGGTGTATGCAGATGAGAACATATTTCATGTATATAGCAAATTATATTATCCCGAAGAAGCTGTAATTGCAGTTCATACAAACAGCTAGTGTTACAGAGATATCAGTCTATCAGTCCTCCTACAGGATATCCCTGAGGTCTGGCAGCAGCTTGGACATGTCCTTCAAACCTTTAAAATCCTTCCAGAGCAGCTTGATCTGGTTATGGTTGGGTGAATAGACAGGGTATTCCATTACAGACAGCACTGCCTTGTTCCTCTCCAAATATCTCCTGAGGTGTGTTCAGGCTGCTGAAAATTAATAAACCGTTTGGAAAGGTTTGAAAGATTTGAAACCGTTTGAAAGAAAGGTTTAAACTTTTGACAAACAATGTACATACTCAGCAGGCCTCAGTTGATGCAAGTGGTTTCTGTAATATAACTAAGGTGCAAATATAACTACTGTATCATTCCTAATACAACCCTTTGAACTTTTCCACATTCTGTAGTATTACAACTTTAACTTAACATTAACATAACAATAACTTTAACTATAAAGGGTTACTGTAAACTGTATATTTAATATGTAAACATTTGTGATGGAAAATGATGGTGTCACATGAGGAATTAAATACTTTGCCATGTGCTGTTATGGGGGGAAAAAACAACTTTAGGTGGTAAAGGTAACTCCACTTTTCATCCGGCCACACTGCACCATGCTGTCTTTGATTATTTTCTAGAACAGCACATCCTGTTGTGAGATTTATTCCTTTCCTCTTTTGCCTTTAATGTGCCTATACTGTATATTTGGAGCTCTTTATTGTCACTGAGTTGCTGCACTGCATGCTAACATGGCTACTAAAGGAAACACTTCAATTTACTTTTAATTGGCAGCTGTAAACAGAGGTGCAATGTCAATGCGCTCCCATTGTTGGCATGGCGACCGTGTCCAGGGAGACTAGCTTGACTTAGAGCAGAAGCGTCAGGATGTGAGTATGAAAAGTTTCCTTGGAAAAGAAAAGCAGCTTGTCTCTTGAACACCTTTTTGCCCTGCCAATATTTGCTGCTTGCCCTGCAGAGTTTGGCAGATTTTGGTTGGATTATTTGTTCCTAAAGGCTCAGAGAATAGCAAGAGAGTCTTTTGTTGACAATGTGTGTTTACTGGGTGACACCTTACAATGATTTGCCAATTCACAACAGAAATTTTTTTTTTTTTTTTTTACTTCAGTACTCATTTTTTTTCTTGAAAAAAACATATTTGCAGTTCTTTATAACCTTCTTTGTAGTTTCTTTGGAAATCTTATGCACGATCTTTTAAACTGTTAGAGAATGAATAGAAATATCACTACGGGTGTGTTTCACTACACATTTTCACATTTGCGACAGTTAAAGTCACATGGCCGGCCTTAGCAATGAGTTATTTGTACCATTATGAATGAATTTGTCAATCTGTTTTGCTGTCAAAGCATCAACTCTATTACGCCCATGCATAAATGCCTACTTTGATTTGTGGTTAAACGAAGCAACAATCTTAATCAATTTCAGCCATCATTTTGACACTTGGAAATCTGTGTGAAGTAAAAATGAAAAGGCAAATGGCGACAGGATCTTTGTGATCTTTTCCCTTTCATTGGCTATTTTAAATTGCATCTGCAAAGTAAACAGAAAAGTAAACCAGACTGGATGCTGCCAGCAAAATTACAGTTATTAATACCCATTTATTCATGCATTCCCAATGGCTTGCCATTCACATCATGTCTAATCAAGCTGTCATCTGTCAAAAAAAAGCTCTCTAGGGAAATCTGTTAGGGTTGTGATGGAGTTCCGATTAACACTGTGTGCTTTCTCACACACACACACACACACACACACACACACACACACACACACCCTCCTGCAGTGTGGGTCCTGGCCTGTTTGTAAGGCAAGTGTTGATCAAAAAGCTGGTTTCTCACTCCCTCATGCTCAGTCTCACGGTAGAAGCCTTGTTTTTCAAGGTGACTGAATGTATTGCACTCCCAGATTAAGGATAGGTCCTACTGTTTGGATGGGGAAAAAGGAAATACAGAGTGATTCAATGCACTCAGTTCCACAGTGAAATTGCACCTGAGGCAGATTTGATTGTGCAATTCATGACTGCTTGAATCTAGAGTACAGGCAACTGGCAGACATGGAGCCACTCAGGCAGACCGAACATCTCAGGCACAGATGGAAGTATGGAGCAGAAGTACAATGTTGTAAGTGCAAAAAGTCAGAGTGAGGTTTCTTTCAAACATAAAGCTGAACACCACGGAGAAAGTCCATAGAAGAAAATTATTATATATGGTGTTACAGAATACAAACTTAAGACACCAGGGCAATAAAATACAAGCCAGAAATTATCCATTTGCTTTTTCCCATTAAAGCACCCAAGCTAATACAGAATGTCGCTATAACATAAGTGGGCATCTGATTGTGGTCTGTTTGAAAAATTATTCTGATAAACGTATGAATATTACAGATAGGTCTTCTAAATACATGACATTGCAATTTTGACTTTGTGATTAACAATGCGTAGTTTGGCCTGTATTGGTCTTATAGCAAACATATTGTTAGCAGAAAGGATGTTTATAGGACACGGCTTGCTTCGCAAACGTGGGGTTGGGTATCACTTGTGTGATTCATGCCTTTGCCCTGTGTCTGCGGCGTTTGCATGCATCAGGGATTTTCTCCTGGGTACTCTGGTTTTCTTCCCCAGTCCAAAGACATTGAGACATACATAAAGTGTCTGTAGTGTATGAGTGTATGTGATTGTTCCCTGTGATGGGTTGGCACCCCGTCCCGCGTCCCCTGGGATTAGGGTGACCAGACCAAATGTGGGACAAGTAGTAAGTTTGTCTGGGACAATGTGGGACATATTTCTGACACACAAAAAGCTACCATTTTGATATCTATCTAAATGAAAAAGAAACATGTACACTCTGCCCATTGATATTTATTTATATTTATGTATTTTGTATAAAACCATGCAACAATGAGAAACATTACTGCTAAAAGAAAGTAAGTGGAAAAAAAGGATTTCTATGGCTTGACCTCACATGTGTCTAGGTTGAGGGATAGCTGGCAGTCCTTTGATGGCAAACTTCAATACTTTCTTCATAGCCATTGGATGAATGTCAGATTTGGCCAACGACCCCTGGGGATGATTGCTTTGTCAGCGATGTAACTGATGTTTTCTGTCTATTTTAGTTTATAATTTACTGAAATATTATCATAGAAACATGACAAAAACCCTTAGTGTAAGACTCCCAGATTTGGGTAGGAAACAAGGAAGCTGGAGGCAGGCTTGGAATACCTCAAAAGACGCTTTATTCTTTATTTTTTCATTTTCGCATTTCAGCGGTTTTATTTTATAGACACACCCAAACAGGCCAGGACCCACACTGCAGGAGGGTGTGTGTGTGTGCGCGTGTGTGTGAGAAAGCACACAGTGTTAATCAGAACTCCGTCACAACCCTAACAGATTTCTGTCTACCATAGAAAAGGGTTACCGGGTCCAGTTTTCAGTCTTCTCTGGTCAGTGAACTGTCACAGGGTGATGGAAATCTGATGCTTTCCCTCCAACGAAATGTGGAAAAGCTAACATCTCTGAAAGACCATTTAGTAGCATGGAAACTACTGCCAAATGTGTCCCCATGTGTTCTGTCTACCATAGAAAAGGGCTACCGGGTCCAGTTCAGTGCTCCACATGTGTGTGCGGCTGCAGGGTGGTCTACGCCACACAAATTCATTGATTATTATAGCCTGCATATTCATTCCAACCCAGGATCGAGTGTCTTGCAGTGACCCTTGGGCTTGGGTCTTTTTGAACAGGCCGTACCCTCAGTATGATGGAGTGGGTATTCCAGTTCCCATACTGTTATGATAAATGCAACGTCGGGGTTACGCATTCCCTGAGAAGGGAACGAGACGTTGCATAGCATTGTCATACCAGGGCAGGCCTGTGAATTGCATCTTCACTTCAGATAATAGAGGCTGGCGGCGTGGTTCACAGGTGCAATACATATCATGCGACACGCTTAATTGCCACGTCGCCTGATCATGACAGGCCTATAAGTAAAATCATGATTTTACAGAAGGTTCAGATACCAGTCACACGCGCAAGGTGCTCCAATACTATTATGCTAAATGCAACATCTTGTTCCCTTCTCATCGAACAGGGTTACATGCGTAACCCCAACGTTTCTTTTTAAGTTTTTTAGACCCTACAAAATAATATCCTTAGGATGTCCTGAGGATAACATTTTATTAACTGAGATAGTGCTCAGGGTCTGTCAAAACAATTTCCCAAAAGAACCATTATCTAAACTTTCAGGGTTAAAAAAAAACTTTCCTGACTAAAAGATTCTAGATCTTTACAAATATAAAATTCATCTACTCTAAATGTAGCCTAAATGTAACTCGTTGTATGCTGTCCCATGAACCATGTGGGGTTTTTTTCCCTAAATGTTGTTAAAATCACAACCTAACATCACCTCAGATATATTTATTAATCGATTTATATAATCAACCTATTAACAATGTTAAATTGGACATTTCAGGAATAAAATTCTCCATGGCTCCAATAAATTGCCCTTATCCAGAGCAACTTATATTTATCTCATTTACACATCTGCGCAGTTAAGGACCTTGCTCAAGGGGCTAGCAGTGGCAGCTTGGCG
>JAOUWY010000011.1:5725530-5748913 GCA_025728095.1 Prietella phreatophila
TATAGAGTCTTTGTTTCATGTCATAGTTAATGTTTAGGTTAGTTGGTTTAGTTGGCTTAGTTCATTGAGTTGGTCATAGTTCTTGTTTCCCTTGAGTCTGCTCTCCTCTGTTTCAATAAAAGCTCTCGTCCTAACTGCACTCGCATCCGTCCTGCTTTGTTTACGTCACGAATCGTGACAGCTACAACATGGACACCTGCGGCTTATAGAGAAGTGCGGCCTATATATGTACAAAATGGTTTTTCTTTTTAAAATTAGCGGGTGCGGCTTATATTCAGGTGCGCTTAATAGTCCGGAAATTACGGTAATTGAAAATTATGTATCATTTATCTCATTACAGATAAAATTACAACAAAGGTTTCTGTCTTGGATTTTTACATGTTGCTTGTTAACCGATTTCCAAACAGGCATTTATCAAAGTCATTCCTGTTGTGGCTGAATCTAAATTCAGTCATATCCAGTCATATCCAGCACTACATAGGTTCTAGAACGCTGTTATTTTACATCCTTAATAGGGTCCATGTTCAGTGAACAGGAAAGGTGTTTGGAATATGGCCTGATTATGTATTTGTACAGGGCTTCGATAATACAAATTTTTTCCTGCGTGAAGCCGAGTGGAAGATGACACCCATGTTGAGGCAGCACTAAACTGCAGTGGAAAAGCAAGTTCAGAAAAGAAAAGTGAGTCGAGTCGAATGTAGCAGTACCATGCAGTGGAAAACGTAGCTCTGATCTCTAATTTTGCAGTAATTATCATCAGAGTGTGTGCATTTATGGGGAATTAATGATTGTGTGCATTGTTTGATGATGTTATTGGATTTCTCATGGTCAGTATACCAACTGCACTTCACTCAAATCCTCTTTCAGCTCCAATACTTTTCATTTCACATTAACTGCTACAATTACATGGCTATCATCACACCAGAGGACATAGTCAGCAGGACATGAAGCAGACTAAGATACTTTACTTGCCCTCCTCTTTTCGCTTTAGTTTCAGGTTATGAGCTTTAAAGGCAGACATTAAGCTTTAGACTTTACTTTTTTCTTTGAACTCCAAAGCTCCTTTTGTTCAGGTCTTGACTTTGGTGTGAATCTTAGTGTGAACTTGTCAGATTAGACAATAAAGTGGTGTGAGCAGCTCAGGGGAAATTAATGTCTGAGTAGTTTATTTTTTGCCCTATCTGGCCTGTTGTGCTTTATTTTCACATAACATGATTACTGACAATGAAACAGTAAATTAATTATTTTTTAATTTTTATATTAAGAAATTGATCCCTTTGTCTCTGTGGTCATATCAACAGCAAATCTCCCTTGATGTGAGTCTTATGACTGTTCATACAAGAACAGAATATTTTCTGTTGTGATAATGGTGTGTAGTGGGGGTGAATGAACTGGTGGTCACACTTACGCCATTCTAGAATCGAAGTCCTATTACCCCCAAAATTGTCACACCTTAGTCTCAGTGTTGGAACTTACTTCTAAGCAGTAAAGTAAGCTGCCCCTTCACATTCTGTACCTTCCTGCCGAGCAGCTTTCTTTGTGCACAATGGAGATTTATTACAGTGATATGGTAATTGTGTTCATTACATTCCCGATGACCCAATACATCTGTTCTACCCTGATACTCTATTTATCATGCAGAATCAGTGGGAGCCGCTATGCATATGTAGTCAGTCGTCTGTATTTACAAGCTCTTAATTGGGCAAAATATGCCATGTCAGATCTATAGGAGTCACTTAAAAAGCTTTATACCACAGCCCTCTTGAATTCTCAAATCGTTTTGGTTAAAATGTGCTGATTAATTTTCTATAACTGCATAGCTCTGAGTGTATTTGTATCAAATATTAGGTTTATGTTAATATGCTTGTTCTAATACTTAACGTTTCTATAGTAGCAGCTCATTTATTGGGCCATGTACGGCGGCTGCTCCACATAATCCAAGGCCAGTAATAAATGGATTATGATTTGAGTTGTTATTTAACAAAGAAAACCATATAATTGTTATTATGGTGAAGTTTTATGCAGAGAGCTTTTTCTCTAACCATTTTTGAAGGGCACTCTTGTGTGTGAGTGCTTTGTAATGTCAGTAAATAAGCCAGTATGTTTTATACCAAATGAGAGTCTTTAGGAAAGAGGAGTATTGTGCTTTCTCGTTTCTCTGTAACATTAAAAACTGTGGGGTTTTTTTTCTTTCAAAAGATTGAGATAAACGATATTTGTTGCTGTTATGAGGTAATTTATAAAAGATAAAAATTTGTAGCATAATAAAATAGAATTAATAAAATGAATAGTAACCACAACATTGAGTGTAACTATAAATGGTTTAAAAAGTATGATGTGTCATTCCTTGTTAAATTAAAAATGGTAATCAACGGCAAGTTGAATGCTTCCGGATGTGCTGTTATTGGAAAATAACCAACCTCCGTGTGGAAAAGTTTCGGTCCACATGTGTTCAGACTTATGAACACTTAATTACCTCACAGACATAATGACTGATAACATATATACACTGATAACAGTGTTTAGGATGCAATGACTTTGTGTAGAATATTTATTTCTCCTCCATGCAGTGTTCTTCTTTTTTAACATATTGTGCAATACTGAAATTGTATATATATAATATCTTTATGTTTTCTATGTCCTTGTCTTTGTTATATTACTGTAATATTGTATGTCTATAAATACAATGAGAGCTTAGTAACTGAGTGAAATTTCTGATATACACTAGTGGCCAATAAAGCACAGTTCTGATTCTGTAAAATACCTCTATTTCATGTCACATCACACCACCCCATCATTGATTATTTTCCTATAATATCTCTTTCTCACACACACACACACACACACACACACACACACACACACACCCCAACTGCTTTAATTCTTAATTGTAGACTTTTCATTTGTCATTTGTGTTTTTAGATAGTATGTGTCACTTCTTGTCTTATCCTTTTTCTTATCTGATTGAATACAGTGTTGCAGTCCATCTAATCCATTTTTAATCATCTCTCAAATTATCTGCCCTCAGTCAGAGCAGCCACATGGGCCTGACTCTACATAGCCTGGCTTAAGATGTAGCAGAATTATTTCACAAAGAGTCACCTCTTGCTGTGACGCATGTTTTTTTTTTTGGTACAAACAAGAGGATCTTTCCTCAGACCTTTACCTTGCAGCATTAAAGTTGCAGCTTGCTCTCATTTTAAGGGGTTCATCGGGCTTATATGATTGACTAGATTTCCTGAACCCGAACTAAAACAGGGAAGCTTTTTAACCTTGTCACTGGTTCATACTGTCATTAAGAGAAAAAAAATTACATTTTACAAAAAAAAAAAAAAAAAAAAAAGAAGTAGTGCTTATATTCATGTCCTTAGTCGTTTATTTAAATCTGCACATTAGGAGTCCAAATATCATTATTAAATAATATTCAATATCAGTTAAATTTGAGCTAAAATCCATAATGGCTTAATATTTCCATTACCATAGCTAGAGGCAAGCATAATTAACTCACAATCTTTTTAGGAGGATAAATGCCAGTTTTTTTTTTCTTCTCTGTCTTGGACCTGTCTCTTGTAGATGAGGATAAGATTGGTCTCCCGCCAGAGATAAGTGACACCCTCTATAAAAACCAGAAAACACCCGAACAGCCATCTGGAGCAATGGGCATGGGATCGAGTGTGAACGTGGGAGTTGATGTGAAACTAAACAATCAGTTTCTGCAGATTGATTTATGAAAGTGGGTGTCCCGGGGAACTTATTCTATCAGAGCTAATAAACAGCACTGGAGGTCTACCCACTCAGCTCATTATAGCAGGACAGTCGATGAAGATGCTGAGCTGAAGTTAGGCTCTTGTATGTAGATAGAGTTGTTAAGCCACAGTAAATTAAGTTAATTAGCACTTGGATGCAAGGCGTCTTGTTGCTGCGATATTTGCTTGCAATTATGTTTCATAAGAAGGAATTGATAATGCAGGGCTGATGAATTTGCACGGTCAGTGCTTACTGCTAATGAACATATAAACAGTTTGTAGTTGTGTCAGTGGAGTTGCTATCGAAGGTTGTTGTCAGTAGTGTTATTACTTACTGTCTGTGTATGGTTTCTTAGCATTTTTTTCTTGTGTCTGCTTGAGTTTCCTCTGGGTTCTCCAGTTTTCTCCAACCTCCCAAAAACATGCTGGTAGGTGCAAAAACATGCATACCCTGCATTCTGCCCTGCACTGGACTTTTGTCCCATCAAGGGTGCATGCCATTCTCCCGCCTATTGTTCCCAAGATAGGCTCCAGAGCTTCCATGACCCTGACCAAGATAAAGTGCTTAGTGAATATGAATGCCTTGTGGTTAGGTTCTTGACATGCTGACGCCCATAAGTTGCACATCCCCCCCAGTTGATTAATCAGACAGTTTACGATGTGCATACCAAACATAACTTACATATCATCTAATGTCTGATTACATTTAGTAAGATATTGATTCCATGACAATGCCATTGACCATCTATATGGGCTAAAGACTTGGCAGTAAGCACAGATGATGTTTTCATGATTTGAACATGGTCATGCGGATGCTTCAATCAATAATAATTCCTTGCTAGAAAATTCCTTGCTAGAAAATCTAACAATCTGTACAGAAAGCTCATAGCAAGGAATTGGTTTAAATGTAGTTCAATTAGCTCAGGACAGTTATAATGACTAAAGGAAGATGACTTGCTGGATAAGCAGTATCATATTCAGATGGCACACGTTCACCTCCCTGAGAAGCTACTGAGTAGCTTTAAGAGCCAGTCAAGCTTTTCAGTCTGGCCTTTTTCAAAGCAGTTATTCAATCATTTATTTAAGTGTTCTATGGAAGAGAAGGATGTGTTGTCGTTCCCCTCTAAAATATGTGCTTTTTATTTCACCTTTAAAAACATATGGGGTTTCACCAGGAGGCCTTGAGGAAAGTCATTTTCTACAGTGTGCTCTTGGTTTATCTCTGTGTGAAAGGAGGTAGAGCAGTGTTCCTTTTGAAATGAAAGACACCATGTATTTCTCTTTCCTGTGCCTCACAACAAGAAATCAATTTACTTTAAGTGCACATGTCCTCTTATCGATCTCATCAACTGGAACAGACAGACATCAACAGTAAAAATATAAAGGCAATATAAATATATATGGAAAATATAATGGGAAAATGTCTTTTGTTGTCATTTCTTTATAATAGACTCATTGTTGCTGATGCTGTTTTTCATGTCGTTTAAAAAAAAAAATTACACACTCCTAGAAACTGATAATCCAAGCTGTTTTTTTTAGATTACTATTTGGGATTGAAATTGAATATAAAACAGGATTTGCGTCATTTAAAAACTGAACTTATTACTTACTTATTACTTACAGAACTTTCAAATACAGTGATATCTGAACCTCTCATTTAATAAATTTGCTTGTACCCATTAACACAGTATATTGTGTCATAAAAATATGTAATTGTATATTCATAAATATTTGGACATTGATAAAGTTATTGTTATTTTAGCTGTCTACCAAAGTATATTGGAGATTAAATAATGAACATTGTTATGTAAATACCGGAAAAGGACTAGAGACTACGATTCCCATCAGCCACTGCACCTCAGCTGATAATGTCACATGACTATCTGCATGTGATTCATGTTTGGGGTTAATGATCACTTGTATATAAGTCACGTTCTGCACTGCACACATTGTATTTCGTTTCTGTTATTTTGCCATTGTTGTGTCTCATGGTGTCTTGTTTCTCTGCCCAGCATCCATAGTTTATGTTTTATGTGTTTAATCATTTGTGTGAGTACTTTTGTTTTATTTCTATTAAATCTGTACTTGCATCCTACTCACATTTCGTGTCGTACCAGAACGAAAGACCGTCAAAATGGATGCAGCAGATTTTTTCTCCATCCTAGAGAAAGTCTCTGAGGTTGGAACTAGAGAGGAGGGAATCTTGGATCAGGGCCACAGAAGCACGGCTGAAAGCCATGCGTAAGATCTTTCACCACCCTTCCTCCCCTACCGTGGATCTTGCTCAGCCGGCTGAGTCAATGGAGAACATCACTCAGCCTCTCTGCTCGACTGAGGATGCTGCTGAGCCTCCCTGTTCAGGTGAGGATTCTGCTCCATCTCCCGATATGGCCGAGAGCTCCGCTTAACCTCCCAGTTACGTCTCAGACATCACTGTGCCAGGGTTCTCTTCAGACGTCGCTACACTTTCCTAGTCTGCTGAAGACATCGCTTCCCCTTCCTGCTCAGCTAAGAACATCTGCTTCCATGTTCTGTTGAAGAAGTCTCTGTTTCTCTGCTTTGTTTTGCATGTCACTCCCCCTTCTTGCTCCACAAAGGACATCGCTCCCCCTTCATGATTCGCGGAGAACTTTTCTCACCCCTCAGACTCGGCCTTGAACTTCTTTCCCCCTTACTGGCCGTGCGGCAGCAATCGCTCCATGCTCAAGCCAAGCCGGGCATATCTTGTCAGAAAGAGTCAACTTGACGTGCTCTCTGGGGTACAGATGCCAGGCAGTCTCTTCTGTACCACAGAGAGCATGTCAAGCGTACTCTTTCTGGCCCCATGAGGGAGATACTTAATTGAACTTGGAAATACTTAGGGACATCTAGTCTAGGTGTCCAGGACCCCTGCCTAAACTTATTATGAGCTTCAGGAGCCATGCGTTAAAGGGGGGTTCTGTTATATAAATACCTGAAAAGGACTAGAGACTATGATTCCCATCATCCACTGCACCTCATCTGATCATATCACATGACTATCTGCACCTGATTCACAAGCATTAGGCTGAATATGAGCAGATAATATAGCCCTATCAATAAATAAAAAGGAAGCGTTCCATTGGCAGGCATACAATAAGACGAGGTGGTATGCTTTGGATCATGAAGGATCAGTCCCTTCCCATCTCCATTCTCTTCTTTTTCCATCGTTTTGGTAGAAGTTGATCTTTCTCATCTGTCAGTGAGATGTTTTTCTTTTTCTTTTCTTTTTTTCCAGAACTGTATGGGCTTTGTATATGTTTTTTGGCAAACTCTCTCTGGTCTTCCTGTTTCTGAGGCTTACCAATTATTTACGTGTAGTAAACCACTGGTAAATCTTGTGGTAAACCATTTGCTGTGGTGAAGTCTTCTCTTGATTGTTGACTTTGTTGACACAAATATGCCTCCTGAATCTCCTGAAGTGTTTTCTTTATCTGACCAAATGTTGTGAAGGGATTTTTCTTCACCAGAGAATTCTCCTGTCATCATCCACAGTTGTTTTATATGTTCTTCAAGGCATTTGTGGTGTTCCTGAGCTCACCAGTGTGTTCTTTCCTTTTAAGAATGTACCAAATATTGGGTTTGGCCAGACCTAATGTTTTTGCTGTCTCTCTGATGGGTTTATTTTGATTTTTCAGCGTAATGATGGTTAGCTTCACATGTTGGGATAATTCCTACGCACTTCACCTGATTTGGATTTAAATACCCTCAAATTAAACCAGAAAGTCTACACAGCTCATATTCATTAATTTTCAACTAAAATATACTGTGGTAGACAGCAGAAATTGCAGTTACTTTGTCAAATGTCAAAATATTGTTGAACCTAACTGTATATAAAATATATTTAAACTTTTATCTTATATTGCATGGTTATCAACAGGTTATTCCTCTCTGTCATGCATCCCTTTTCAATGGTGCTGCTTGAAATGTGTTACCATCCGAACTTAGGAATCAGTGACTGAAAAATACCGCTCAGAATTGACAGTCATTTCAGTTTTTGAAAGGATCCCCAGCTGCTTAAGCGGGATTGTGTGGATAATCCACCCATGCTCTCATTCAATTTTGTGCCTAGATGGCCAACACATGGCAAGTGAAATCTCTCCTCAGCATGAAAGTAGCTGAACCGGATGCTCAGGAGAAGGTCGCACCGTGAGCCTTGGCACTTCTTCTCAGCAAGGTTTTATGTCAGAATTAGTATTTAAAAAAATAGTAGCTAATGGCTTGATCACTGTTTTTGTTCCTGCACTGAAGGTGCACTGAATCTAATCATTTCATCCATTATTATCAAGTGCATTGAAATTGATTGCAATGAAACAAAACCAGTTGAAACATGTTTGTAATGTTCCAGTCTGGTTGAATGTCTTTAAATGCTTGATTTCTTTTGAATTGTTCTTAATTTTTAATAAACACCTGGAAAATGGCTGATTTGTCCATGATAAATGGATTATAACATGTTAAATTCCTCATGTGTAGTGTGCAGCACCGAGCCCCTCTGAGCCCCTCCAATGGTAATTAGCGGTTAACCTGTTAAATCTCTTTTTAGAACTGAACATAAACCATTTGCATGTAGCAGACATTTTAACACTTCATTATTTTAATCAAATAATGCACTTTACAAACTGACAGCTAGTATGGTGTTAGCTAACCACCTACAGTAGCAGTGTTTAATTGTGTTTAGGGTTAGCTAATGTTCAACTTCTTCCTGTCAGACATTTAGCTTCTGTCTTTTCTATTTAGCAAACTCTGTTTGGATTGTATGTGTATCCAGTATATTGAGGTTAAATTTTGATAAGGTGGAAATGACTTATCACCATTATGACTTATCATGACTTGTAAGTGCTGACAAAATACCTATATTTCACTTTATAAAAGCTGTACACACATGCCCAGTGTACTTGAAAGTCATATTTGGTGTTTGTTGTTTGGTGTATGCTAACCTAATGTGCTGAGGTATTCAGGGGGTTATTTGCCAGGCTCAAAGGACCAATTTAATCAAAAATGCTAATGTTGTTACTAGTGAGTGAAAGCAAATTGCCACCGATTAGTGCTATGCAAATTACGTTATTTGGTGGCTAATAGCTTTCATTCATTGTTAACCACATTAGCATGTTTAGTTGAACTATTGGACTCCTAGCCCCAGATTACATTAGGCTTATGTTGAAAGCAAGAGATTTAAATTGTTGCACCTAGGGGTAGCTACACCAAGGCTTGCAGATCAGTGTCTGAGAGGGAAAGAGAGACATCCTCGGCAAGGCAAAGACAAGATAATGACTATTAACTCCACTGCAGTGGAAAAGAGGATGCCAAGCTATAAGACTAACTTTAGCTCTTTTGGAGAGGGATTAATTAAGCGTAGTTCCACTACCCTTCACAAGAGAAATAATGCCAAGAGTGACATTTTATATACCTTCTTTTATTGTTTAGACCTCCATTGCTCAGGCTGATTTGGAACACTGCTGATCTGACATGCTGACAGAAATATCAATACAGGTAACTTATGGTTCTGTGCTGCCTTAGACGGACACAAATAAATGCTAGGGAGCAAAACAAAGGAGCTTTGAACTGCAGTTTAATCGGAACCTCATTGAAAATCTTTCCAACTCAGCAAACTTTAGTGTGCGGTGGGAGGAAGGCGGCACCGTGGCTGTCCGATATCAGGGCAGTGCGATTTGTTGAGTGTGTTGAGGGAGCACAGAGACCAAGCTGTGAATTTGTGATTAAAGCAAGGTAAATGAGTTCATTAGAGGCAGAGTGTCCCTGAAGACATGCTGCTTTGAGTTCAAGTAAATCATTGTGGCTAATTTCCTTCCCTCAAGGGCAGGACGGTAAGTGAAGGAGAGAGAATGGCTTTGTGAGAGTGATAAACACGAGCGGCTGCATCGAATAAGGAAATATATATATCCATCCTCTGCAGTTTGATATTTTATGATCTCATTTAGATTGCCCAATCCATATTTCTTGTCATTGCACATACCGTGTTGAATATACGATTAAACCACACTCTCTGTGAAGTGAAAAGGCAGCAAGCTGCAGGACAGTGACACACCAAAATTGAAAAGAAAAAAAAACTCACCACATAGGTATGACCTGGCTTCACACCACGCAAGGTGTACCTTAAATGTTTGCATTAATTACTCACTAACATATGCAAATCTCCTTTTATGAAGACATGTTTTGAAGGATGAAAAGGATGGAGCTCCTTTCGAGTGACCGCTCCATGTGGCCCATGGTGGGAGAGCCTGGCTGCTTCCCCAGCAAATGGCTCTCCCCTGTCCTCCCCATCTGTTCCTCTGGCTTTCATCCCAGCAACACAGCACTCGCAAAACACCAATGTTAATTTTGGCAGGATTTTAAAATTTTGTTTTAGTTTGTAATCACATTTTTTGTTAATTTATTTTACCCTCTAGATTCAAGTTATTTTTTAGTCATTAGAACTACTTGCACATATACAGTTACAAAAAATATTTTATGGATTATAGCAGAGGTTTTCCAAATGTAGAGCAAAATGATTTTCAGAGGCTTGACATTATGGGGAAATCCCATAAAATAAAATAATGTTTTGATAATATCTCTCTTTTATGAGATGACATCCCCTAGGAGCCCTGCTCCTCCTCTACCTCATATTAGTATTTTTTTAGAATATGGTTTGGAGTTCATTAATGCTAATTAAAATCTATCACTGTGTTTGACTTATAGGTAGCTGTTATCAACTCTTTTTACCAGAGGCCAAAAAATTTATTTTTTGCCCATTTTCACCAATGAATTTATTTGTGATGTCACACATAATAGCTCATATGAAAGTAGACACTTTTTTTTCTCAGTTTTTGTAGTTTTCCACATTTCTCCCCCTAGCCTTCTAGGTTTAAATGTTATACTATTATTATAGCAGTTGTATACAATGTTTTACTGGCAAAAAAGATGAAGTTGTGCTGTTTGTTTTTATCTCTATACCAATGTTATTGTGGAGAGGTGGGAATTGTTTGCCCACAGGTGGCTCACACACCTCCCCTTTCCCATCAACCTGCTCAGCAACGGCTAAACAGTGTTACGAGAGATATTCTACATACAGAAACTCAACAGTGTCCTGACTAATCTTGTAACAAACTTGTAGTGATAAAATAATTCATTTGTTTATACTGTTTGAAAATGTCAGATAAGTTAATTTCAGACAAACCTGCATAGATATTCCTCTAGGCTTATTCCAAGTGCCAGCTTCCATACCAGTTTTGACATCATGTTGATGTAACACCTGAGTCAAGTGACAAAGACTATTAGAACCTCACGTCATCATAGTGTTCTTCTAGTACATAATAGTCACATAATGTTAATGTTGCACTCCAAACCTCAAAACCATTTTAATTTTAATTCCAAAGCCGGTTTTTAATATGACTGCCTCTAAACAAATGGGCTTCTTATTTATCTTTTGTCCCAACTCCTCCCAGAGCGACTTGATTGGCAAGATATTCCACTACAATCAGAAGCGCAAATATTTGCTCATAAATTGAAGGACATGTTCACTGTTCTCCTATCTAACTAGAGACTCCATGTACCATATTACTGAAATGTTTTTCACCATGTATCTGCCTGTTTTCTTTTAGATATAATCAGGGCATATCTTGCATGTAGTCGTGTAAATCTTATCATGTTCCCAGTTAGCTTAGAGCGATAATGCTACAGACAGCTGGCACAGAAGCCTGAATTTAGTGCGAGTTGCATCAGTAATCTGTCCTGCCTCTTCTGTGATCCATTATCCAGCCTCTCTATTCTTCTGGAGGAGTTCCTCTCATGGCTGAAAATGATAAATCACCGACTGTTTTGTTTGAGTGTAGATTTCTGTCTTCTGGCTAAATTATGGTGATGTTGTAGAGGAATCTAACATGATGCCTTGAACAAAGCTCAAAAAAGTAGCAGTTATTTGGATTCCTCACCTTCCTCCTCCCTCAAGGCAGGAAAAAAAATGAATGAACAACTACAACCAAGAGAGATCCTGTACATAAAATCACTGTCTGAAATGGTATGTTTTGGGATGCAACGTATGAGTTTGCATTAGTGTAACTGAATGTGATTATTCTCATGTAATAGAACTGGAATGATTTTCAGAACAGTAGTAGTGCTGCTTTTTTAGCAGCCTGTGGAAAATACTGTTTTGATTACTACTTTTTAGGGGTCAGAATAATCAAACTAGTTAATGAATTAATGAGTTAAACAATGAGTTATCAAACTTCTAGTTGAATAGAGAATAAATCAATAAGGCATGCTTTTATAGGATTATATACTCAACAAAGGTGTAATGTGATGTTCTTTTTTTATTCCTCTTAAACCACAACAATTTGCCAACTTTTTTTAATTAAATAACAACATTCAATATGTTTTATTCATTTATAATTATGTTTAATATTGTGGAAATTCCATAAAACAAGTTCCTGTTCCTAAGAGGCCATGCATTTTAAATTTATGATGGCAATGGTTGGAGACTACAAAGTGCATTTAACACCAGTCCCATTCACAAAGCGCAAGATTTTCTCATGATAAAATTAAATCGTGAGAAAACAGCTTTTGGTTATGTCGAGCTTACGAGAAAATTAAGGCGAGATAATAATAATGCATAATAATTATGTTAGGGCTTCCGTACTTATGTTATAGAAGCTATAAACAGTCAGTCCCTCATTAGCATTGGTGGACAGTTATGAAGTGTGTCATTTTTTACTTTACTTAAGTACTTTTTTCCAATTATTTTTACTTTGTTAAAGTATATCCAGTTTAGCAGACTTTATACAATACATTTACTTCACTACATTTCAAAGCAAAATATCCTACTTTTACTCCATTACTGTCTGAATTTAAGAAAATATGTGAATAAGAAGCACTTACAAAAAAAGCAAACCAATCATGGTGCAGCTATTGGCAGAGGAATCTACAGTGCCATCAAACAATTATTCATTTAGCAGATGCTTTTATGCAAAGCGACTTGCAAATGAGGAAATCCAAGCAAACGATTTATCAACCGGAGAACAATACAAGTAGTGCTGCCATAAAAAAAAATTTAAGGTTACAGAAAGGGACCTCATGTCTCGCTGAGTAAGCACTACCAGTTGTCCGTCGTAAAATTATCTCAGGTTGCAATAAGGAACATAAACCTCAAGGAGAGTGTTGAGGTAGGGGGTGCTGTTCCAGACAAGGTCTTGTACATGAGCATCAAGGCCTTGAATTTGATGCAGGCAACTACAGGAAGCCAGTGGAGGGAGATGAAGATTGGTGTGACATGGGTCCTTTTGGACTGGTTGAAAACAGGACTTGCTGCTGCATTCTGAATCATCTCACAGGGTTTGATGGAGCTGACTGGGAGGCCCGGGAGAAATGCGTTGCAATAGTCCAGTTTTGAGATAACAAGAGCCTTTAATCTCAAAATATATTTTTAAAAAACAGTACTAATCAATACTACTAAATACAGAGATGCAATGCACATTGTTATGACAGCCCTCTTCTTTCTCTGACTGATGTTGCAGGTAATTTTGAGCATTTCATCTAATAGATGATCACTTTGTTTAATAGCACATTTGAGCAGGAATGCATGCCATTGGATGCTGTTCAGGAAGATATTCACGCCATGTGTCGTGTCTTGTTTTGGTCTGCAGTCAGAGAGGTCTCTAAAAACTGATCATCAAAATAATATATCTAAAATAATTCAGTTATTTTACATTCAACACTTATCTAGCATTAAAAGCATGTACCATTAAAATACCATTAAAAGCAACTACAAGTATTTATATTTTACTTCAAGTAGAAATGTAAATACAAAGACAAGACTTCTACTCGAGTAGCATGTTAACAAAGGTAGCTCTATTTTCATTCAAGTACAGAAGATTCATACTTCATCCAACACTGCTTACCCAACTATCTTTTTTCACTCTTGAAATTAATCAGACAAAAAATGGAATTTGTCATTTTACAGAGAAACTGCAAAGCTTTCTGCCCTGAAGACTTACTCTAAGCAATGATACACATCTTTAAATCCATTAAATGTATATGGAGCATCCGCCATACAAGTGTCTATGTAAGTTGTTATTATAGAAATGGTAAAATATTAGAATAATTTGATTGATATAAACCATGAAGACAGAACCACTAGCTGCGTTTACATGGACAACAATAATCCACTCTTAATCCAATTAAGACCATACTCTAATTAAGAAACTACCATGTAAACAGCCATTTTTACTTACCTTAATCTAATTAAGGTCATAATAGAAGTAAGCAATAATCTAATTATGACAGGTGGAGTACTCCTGTATTAGTTGCATTATGGACGTGTATTACAGACATGTAAACACCTTAATCACATTATGAACATCGTGTGGGAGTTTTCACCGAATTTTGTGACAGGACACGATCACACACAACAGTTTTACGTTTTACGGCAAACAAAAAGTTTGGCCGCATCCCAAATCACATACTTTCCTACTATAGGCCTGTAGTGAGAAAAAATACATGCATCTCAGCTACCATATAGACGGTAACTACGCAATTTGGGACATACCCACGGCTTCAAGCAGTTGTCTATTAGCACATACAGAATGACAAATAATTAGCTGCACTTAAAGCGTTCGTAAAAAATTTTCATAAAAACACCCAAAACTATATACGGTCCCATAACGAAGGCGAACTGTATGTTGATACGTGAAATTCTGGAGAAACGTCGGACGGTGTGGTGCGGTGACGTAATGATGTGGGACTTTAATCTAATTATGTTCTATAACATGTAAAATTGGAACGATAGTAGTAATCTAAACGTGACTCATGTAAACATCTTAATCACATTATTATCTTAATCAGAGTAAGGTCAATAATTAGATTCATTTTGTCCATGTAAATGTAGTCACTGTCTGAGTTGTGATGAACAACACATACTGATCAATCAGAAACAACAGCACTGTGGTATAAGGTAGCTTAATTGAAAGAATCACCGCAATGACTGCTGACATTATTGCTAAAGAATGATCATTTAGGTCTTAATTTGCTCTTCTACTACAGCACTTGACATTGTCACTGAAAACTGAGACTCGCACAGAGCATACTAATTATGACGTCCGTTGTTTTTAAAGCTCCAGCGTCACTGCTATCAAAGCACGGTTCATGTAAAAAATAACCTTGAAAGCCAGATCTAATAAAAACTTTTTATGCTGTGAGCATCATTCCAGTTATTGTACATAACATCAGTCTGTTTTTATGAGCACATTAAATATTTGTTTACTGAAATGATGAACATACTTATTCTCCATCTTCTTTAGTTATGAATTGAGTGTCAGCTGAATTCACTCATTCCTAAAAAAAAAAAAATGTCACATGACCCTAAACCTCACTGACCGGTAAATAAATGTTAAAAATAAATAAATAAATAAATAAATTACATTTCTTAGATCAGTGTTTTCAAATTAAGGGCAGAATATCCACTTACAATTCCAGTGAAGTGCCTTGAAACACCTAGCGTTATTCAAAGTGTTAATTTGCACTAAAACAGGAAGTCAAGGCGGGACATGCATAGTGTCTCAGCCTCCCTTTTTAAATAGCCAATAGCATTTAGCTTGGCAATGGCACCTTCAGCAAAGTGAATTTTATGATGTTGGAATTGGGACACTTTAGATTCTAAAGAGCATTTGATTGGACAGAAAATCTGATGACAAGCTGAAGTGCAGAATGATGTTATCAAAATTGTTGATCTGTATTGGTGGTAGTGAGAGACTGTAAATTTTGAAAACATATATCTTCTAAATGCAAATTTGGTCATTGTTTTGGAGCACACTAGATTATAGATAAACTTAAGCCTAACATATTCACACTAAAGCCACAAAACCTCAATTTTTATTTCATGGGGACTTTAAGTATAAATATGTAAATTCAACAAAATGTAAATAATGGCAAGGTTATGATAAACTGACACTGGCTATCCAATCACATTCGCTTGAGCTTAGAGCAGACTGCTACATTGGATGTCATTGCATACGCATGCTGTCTAAACCAACTTAATTATACAGTGCTACAGGGCTTAAATCAGCCTGATTAGTCAACTTGTCATTTAGACTAATCAACATGTGTCTCTTGGGATTGGATCATAAGTGGACAGCAATAAATATGTGTGAATGGGGTCAAATGTCTCCTCTGATCCGATCACGCGAACCACTTCTGGAGATGTTCTTGGATGCATGTCTCCAATGACATGTAGAGGGAATGTGTATATTCAGTATGTATGTAATGCTGTGTCTCAGACATCATCAAAAGGGCCACCTAGTTACCAGTTTCTACAGCTTATTTCATGGCTACAGTACAGCTTACGAAATGTGATATCTTCTTTACCACTTAATGAAACAGGTCTTCAGAATAATTTGAGAGATTCATGCGAAACAATTAAACAGCACATAAACAATTTTCAGTACTTTAATAATGGTCATGTTATAGTGGACTTTATAGCCTTTTGCAATGTAATCAAGTTTGTTAGAGCTGTGTTTGTGAAGGACTGTTTTGTGTAACACTTGAATACTGACGACATGCGCCTGTGTAAGTGTGCAACTCACATTATACCCTGATTTGTCCTTCCCTCTCTTTTGGGTGAGAGCTACTTTTGTGTGGCTGTTAAAAGCACATGAAGTGTGATTACATCAGCACAATACACACAATGTGTCATTAACGTTGTAAGTTTTTTTTAAAAAGTTTTTGTTGTTTTTGTTTTTAAATCTGAGAACCCGTAGTTACATTTATGTATACTGTGTGGTTTGATATTGGGCTTTTTTATTTTATTTATTTTTTTAATTTCTTTATTTGGGGGGAGGGGCTGGTTTTGTCACAGTAATAAGTTGATTTTGGTAGATCTGACAATTCTAGTCAAAAAAATGGGGTGGTCAGTGGAAATGCATTAAAGACGCATGAAAATGCCATGTGATCTTCTGTCTAGGGGGCACAGTAGTTTAGTGGTTAGCATGTTTGCCTCACTCCTCTGCCCTGTGTGTACAGAGTTTGAATGTTCTTCAGGGATTTCCTCCAGTTACTCCGGTTTTCGCCCCCAGGTTCAAAGACGTGCTGTACGCTGATTGTCCAAATTGTCCTTAGTGTGTGATTTGCCCTGCGATGGGATGGCATTCCGTCCAACATGTCTCTCATTTTGTGGCCCTAGTCCAGCGTGTCTCTCATTTTGTGGCCTAGTTCCCTGGGATAGGCTCCAAGCTCCCCCACGACCCTGTGTAGTATAAGCGGTACAGAAAATGGATTACTAGAACTTTTACCTGACTCAGCAGAAACTTGGATGTTAATACCAAGTTAGAACAAATCACCCAACCCACCCAGTAGTTGATATAAAGTACTTCTAACGCACTGTGTCTTCTGCAACACATATAACAGTGCATCATAGAATCAAAGTAGTACAGCGAGATTAAAAGGCTATAAGAGGAACATAGTTCTTTAGTCAGTATAACCAATAAGACGTTCAGTTATATGGAAATGTGTTTGTGCTTAGTGTAGCTCCAATTCCAAATCCAATTCCAAAAGGACTGGCTCTGATTTTATTATATTTTTATTTAATTCCCTACAATCGTTTAATAAAGCAAAAGACATGCCTGCTAACACTGTTCCTTTTTGGTTGTTTGTTTGTTGTTCTGTGACTGTCCTTATTTGTAATATTCATGCCCAAAATCCCTTCAATTTCTGTTGCAAATTAGTAGGTGAAAAAAGGAAGCAAATCAGTCAGGCCTCCCTGCTCTGTGGTTTGACTTTGATGCAGCAATTCTTTTTTCCAGTAGCAAAACAACATCAGTCTTTTTATGTGATGTGAATGATTGCTTTGTTTTGGCTTGCACAACAAGGCATGTTGATGGTTAATTTTGAAAATCATAGCAGTTCTCATATTTATCAGAATTATTGTCTGCGCCAGGCATGCAAAATTAGACCCAAGCTTTCTTCCAGAAAGGCTTAATGAATGTATTAGCCCTACCAATGGAAACGCAAATTAGGCCACAACAAATCGCACAGATTTATCATTATTGAGCTTGTAGAGAGTCCAGGGCCAGCTTGTTTGTTGGGATTTGTTCAAATTCTCATTTATTAAACTTCAGTTCAAATCAGAATAACTGCCCCAATCTTCAAAATGTAATAAATCAGTGAATCTGTTAATTGTTCATAATAAAAACAGTTGCTATTTTCTAGCACTGTTTTATCCTCGACTTTCTCGGTCCATTACATGCAAAAACATCTCCAATTACACCATTACGTAATCATACTGAAGGGGCATTTCCATGGCTTAAAACTTTGCTAATATTTCTGACATCCTTCTTGACTACTGAGAGTCATACAGTAGAACCATAATTTCCTAATCCATAATTTAAGTTGTACTCCAGATCATTTGAACAACGTTTCATGGACATTCACCATCTATTCAACTGTTCAACTTGCCTTTTTGCTGACATCTGAGCTCCTTTTCATGTTTTGATGGCTGTTCTTTTATCTTAAATGGCCCATGAAATAGTTTGAAACTCTAGAAAACTGTTTACAGTTATACAATGCTATATTATCCGTAAAGTCATTCGCACTGTCATTTAAAGTATCGATCCTGTGCACTGGCGTACTCAGTAAGACGAACGGCTTCGGAGGGAAAGCTGAGCAGCGCTCATCGATGTGCTGATTTGTTTCTTGTTTCCATGCGTCTTATAAACCACAGCACTAATAGGTCTGTCTGAGTTCCTTGGCTGTTTTATTCTTCCTTGAGAATCCATAGACTACTGGAGAAAGCAGCACTGTTGTTTTTGTATATGGGGATTTAGTAGGATTGCTGCTTATTAAATATTAAGCTCTAAACTCAGATAATCAGAAGGTGTCCTCAAAATCATGCTGAGCTTTGTAAACCCCACTGTACTGCAATAGATATCCAATGCATCCAAGCTTATCTTCTGATTTTATAGCAGGTGGTTTTTAACATATGCAATACATATTTATTATAGAGACTCAAAACCTCTTTGAATGCTCAGGTATCCTTCTGATGATGATGTGTGTGCACAGGTAGGAATTTGGGTGCTTGTAATAGCCTACACATTTTATAACAACCACATCCACCAGATTTAATATAACATTTTTATTTAACTTTAACAGAGCAAATGTTTCTCCTCACAACACCCCTCAAATGGTTTCCCTGGTAGCCAGCTCTATAATGTATGAAAAAGCAACAATTGCACCAAAAAAACAGATGGCTTTCCACATTAAAAAAAAAACACCTTGCCAATATGACCATAATTCAGTTGTATTTCCATTACAAACAAAATTTCTGAAGGGAAAGACTTGTCGGCTAGTGGCAGTAATAGCCTAAAACAATGTTTTGCCATTGCAATCCATCTGTTTGCAAACAAAACCTAGCACCTTTCTATTTGGGTAATAAACACCTCAGGCCAGTAGCAACACAATCAGTATGACTATTGTAATTGGTTCTAAAGCTGCAATAGCAAAGAAATATCTGGATCCAAGAAACACAAATAATAGGCCTCATCATTTAGTAAATTGTGTGTAAATGTTTGCGTAACCCAAACGTGAAAACTTCAGAAACGCTTATTTTGTTCATACTTGTATGCATGTTGATGAATGAAAAATCACCGGTAAATTACGAAGCACGTGCATGGCACAGTTGATTTGCATGCAGTGACGCCCACAAAACTCCATAAAAGGTCAACTGCACATACAGCTGTTAGCATGGAATGAACAATCAGGGATAAGCCTGAAAAACAGAAGTGGATATTATTGTGATTGACTATTATGGCAATAAAAATATTTAATAATGTATAATGTTAATAATGTTGAGCACTAAGCACTAAATCTTCAATCACCTCAGTCATTTGTTTATGGCTTACAGCTATACACACACAGACCGGTATTTCTTTTGTCATAATTGAATGATTAGTTTAATTTTCTTCATTTATGGGTTTGTGTTTGCTCACTTTCTTTCTTTATTATATTTTTTAATTAATACAATTAATTTAAAACAACAGATTTTCACAAAATGTTATTCAATGGTATTCTAAATGGTGTAAATATTATTTAAAAAATGATCAATTTAAAGTCAACAGTATATTCCATATGTAAAAGTGCAGTAATCCCTGCAAATGACTTGAGGTTTACATTAGTTAGTCTTCTTGTGCATAAATCTACACACACTCAGGCGTATGATACAATTATTTTTCTCTAATGTACGGGATTTTCATGAATACTAAATTTCTTGTGTAAACAGCCATACTAATGATTTATGCATAAATCTGTTTGTATCCAGCTTGATAAATGAGGTCCAGTGTTTATAATAGTAGCTTTACTTCCTGTTGCAGGCTGGCTGCAGTGACAGAACTGTACATTGCCATATATTACCTGGTACCATAAAGTAAAGTTCTGTGAAAAAGTACTTGCCCCATCCTGATATGCTTTTCAGGAATTAAAACAAAATCTAAGATAAAACAAAAGCAACCTGAGTAAACACAAAATACCATGTTTAATAGTTGATAATGTTGAAAATGTCATTTATTGAAGCAAAAAACTTATTGAATACCAACTGGGTCTATGTGAAAATGTATTTGCCCCATAGTTACTAATTCCCCAAATCTATGAAACTGCATTCATAATAGATTTCAGCTGGACTTGACACAACCAGGCCTGATTACTGCAAACCCTGTTCAATCAAATCAACACTTAAGTAGAACATTTTCAAGAGCATAAAGTTGGTTAAAAAGTCTTAAAAGGTCTTGGTTCACACCAAGGACGATAATGATAAAGATATAGTTCTAAAAATTGTTCTAAATATAGAATTGCAGAGTCTACAGCACAACTATAACGATAATGGCACAGAGAAATGATATAGTTGGAATCACTTTCAGAATGATTTTTTCCAGCTGATGAAAGATAAAAACATTGACAGACAATCAGAATCCATCCTGCTTTAAAGAGCGCGAGCATTTAAAGCAGCAGACAACATAACTGCAGAGCATCCTTAGAATAAACAGAACGATAGTGTGTGTTGGTGTGGACACTAGTCATTATAGTATCGTTGTAGTTATCTTTTTAGTTATTGTGTTATAGTTAGGTGTGCACTGGCCTTTATTCAGTACCACACTATGCCAAAGTTGAAAGAAATTCAGAAATGATGAGGAAGAAGATGATTGAAATACATCAGTCTGTGAAGGGTTGCAAAGCTTTTTCAAAGGTTTCTGAGAGCCACAGTGCCATTATCTACAATCTCCAAATGGAAAAAGTCAGCGCAGTAGTGAACCTTCCCAGCAGTGGCCGACTGTTCAAAATTCCTCCAAGAGCCCAACAACTACTCATCAGGAAGTCACAAAAGAGCCAAGAACAACATCAAAGGAACTACAGGCCTCTCTTGTATGAAAAAAGGTCACTGTTTATGACTCCACTATCAGAAAGGCCCTGGACAAAAATGGAAAAGTGGTGAGGTTAAAACAACTGATAACCCAGAAGAACTTTAAGGCTCATCTGAATTTTGCCGAAAAACACCTTGATGATCCTCAAACCTTTTGGAGGAATGTTCTGTGGACTACGGAGTCCAAAGTGGAACTGTCTGGAAGACAAGGTCTTGTTACATCTGGCGTAAACCAAACACAGAATTCCACAGAAAGAATATATACCTAAAGTCAAGCAAGGTGGTAGAAGTGTGATGGTATGGGGATGCTTTGCTGCTTCATGGCCTGGTCAACTTGCAGTAATTGAGGGAATTCTGCTCTCTACCAGAAATGGGAATTCTGCTCTCCTAAAGGAGAATATCCGGTCTCCAATCCAAGTTGAAATCCAAGCATAACTGGATTATGCAGCAATACAATGATCCAAAGCATAGGAGTAAGTCCACCTCTGAATGACTCAAAAAAAGCTACATTTAAGTTTTGGAGTGGCCTAGTCAAAGTCCTGACTTGAACCCAATTGAGATGTGGTGGCAGGACCTTAAACAGGCAGTTCATGCTCAAAAACCATCCAGTGTGGCTGAACTAAAGCACTTCTACAAAAAGAACAGTGGTCCCCAATTCCACCAAAGCACTGTGAATGACTGATCTTCAGATATCGGAAGCGTTTGGTTGCAGTTATTGCTACTAAAGGTGGCACAACCAGATTTTAAGTTTAAGAGGGCAGTTAGTTTTTGGATAGGTGTTGGATAACTTTTTTTTTGTTGTTTTTTTTTTCTTCGATAAAAAAACAACAACAACCGTATTGTGTGTTTACTCAGGTTGCCTTTGTTTTACATTGTATTTTGTTTGACGATCTAAAACTATTTAGTATGAGATATGCACAAAACACAAGAAATCAGTATGGGGAAAATACTTTTTCAAAGCATTGTATATAAGGCTACACATTACATTAGGGGACAGTTGGCAAAAATCATATGACGACTGGCAAAAATCATTTGCAAGTACAAAAGCTTATTCCTACAGCTATCTGACCTTTTATTAATATTTTTGCTGACATAAAGTTTTGTTTTGAAACTTTACAGGCTATATATAAAACCCTGCATTCACACTAATAAGTGACAAGTCATTCATGTCACTTGTAGTTTGTCTTTTGAGGGCATGGAGCAAGTGCAACTGTTGCTCATGGGCGTGTACTGTCCACCTTGCATTTTTAGCTCCAAAATGTAGCCTAAAGTACATGAAATTCTATACGATTTATTTGTCTTTAAAATGTTCTTAAAATGAATACTAATATTTTAATAAAGTGAAAAAATGGTCTGGTTCGTAACCTTTTTACTTATGATAGATATCACCCAAAGGTCACCTCTTCCTCGCCAGCCACATGACTCCAAATGGTAGTACAGTTCTCCAAATTTGAGTGTCTTCCTCTCATCTCTACCCTGCTTGTGGGCACCACTGGGCCCCATTTGGCACTGGATCTACTCAGAAGAGGCCTCTGGTGCCAGTTCGCGGCTGGAATTGGGCAGTTTAGCCTCACCCTCTTGCTGAGGCATCATGGATCTTGATGAGAAATGAATTACCAGCCAAATCTAAAACCCTAAGCTGCCTGGCATTAGCACTGCCAGCCCAGCCTGATAGCCATGCCAATGGAAATGGTGGGGAAAGCACAAATGAAAGAGCCAGCAACTACCCATGATGTTGAACAGGGGAGATTTGGATCACTCAAGGCAAGCCTCTACCTAATTCATGCAACCACCATCTGATAGCCATGACAATCAAGAAAGGAGAAAAGTCAGAGGTCATGCCACATTTGAGGTGATTAATGTTTTCTAATAGAGTGAAATTGCAGAGGAAGATTGAAACAAACAAAAATGCAATAAGAGCTGCTTCTTGTTTTCTATGACAAACATGCAAAGGGGCTCATTGCTACAGCTGCTTACTGAACAAGGAGCCAACATATGCAATTTTGGTGAATAACAAAGCAATGTGGGAATTGTTCATTGCTAGTGGGGTATCACACTGGGGCTAAGATTTCAGGAAATATCATTAGCTGCTGAAAGGGCTTCTAAATATGCTGTCTAATTGTAGAAATGGCATTTCCTTAACTAACTTAGTTAACTAACAAGAATAATTAACAGAAAAAAACTGGTTAATTGTATAACCATACGTCCAAACTAGTAAGCAAAAAGTGAC
>JAOUWY010000011.1:5776790-5788074 GCA_025728095.1 Prietella phreatophila
GCCATGGTGGAGAGTTTGGAATCTGATTGATTGATTGCTTCTGTGGACAGGCGTTTTTTATACAGGTAACAAGCTGATTAGGAGCACTCCCTTTAAAGACACCTGGGAGCCAGAAATCTTTCTGATTGAGAGGGGGTCAAATACTTATTTCTCTCATTAAAATGCAAATCAATTTATAATATTTTTGACATGTGTTTTTCTGGATTTTTTTTGTTGTTATTCTGTCTCTCACTGTTCAAATAAACCTATCATTAACATTATAAACTGATCATTTCTTTGTCAGTGCGCAAACGAACAAAATCAGCAGGGGATCAAATACTTTTTTCCCCCACTGTACATTGTTTTGTTATTATAAGTGTGTTATTTTCTTCCCAAATGTGCATAGGGTATTGTGTATATTACAGAAAATTCAGAAAATATGAAAATGTGTACTTTTACTCATGAATGCCCATAACGTGTTACAGACCTACACTATTTAGTTATTACTTTAGCGGTCCTGTTTGAAGTTGAGACTTACATACCGCACATGGATAACATTTCATTATTTACTGTATATATTACATGTTCATGAGCTAATTGTACCCGTTAGATTCTAATCCATTTCAGAATCCATTTTTGATGGAATGTTGTAGTCCAACTGAATGAATCACCTTCGATGACACTGATAGGCAGCATGTTATTTGCAATCATTTTACACAGTCGTTCAGTTATTTCTTCTGCCTTTGGAGCTTATTGTTGGTTTGTGTAGTTTCATATCCTGTCACAGTGGCTGCTGGATGCACCTTTTCAAATGGTATATCATGGTGCTCGTTGTTGGGGTTTTTTATTGTTGGTATATCATGGTGCTTGTTGGTTTTTGAAAACATGATCACAATGTTTGCAGTTAACATTATCGCCATTTAATCTAAAATTATCCCAAATGTAACTACAGCACATTCGCTTCATTTTTCCTCATGTGTCTTCTGTGTGTTCTGTGCATGAGCCGGCACACACCTCAAAATCACACATTCTAATGATGACCTTGCTTAATCGACCATTGATAAGTTTTATCAATTAAATTATTAGTAAAAATTAATCGATCATAAATTAATAATTTGCATCCCTGGTTAGCAATGTATCCTTGTGGACATTCTCACACTGCAGCTATCATTGACTACACAACATACAGTGCATTCAGAACGTATTGACAACAGAGTTTGTTTGAAATCTTTGTTTTTTATTTTTAATAAATTTGCAAAGATTTCAGAAAACTTCTTTCATGTTGTCATTATGGGGTATTGTTTGTAGAATTTTGAGGAAAATAATGAATTTAATCTATTTTGGAATAAGGCTGTAAGATAACAAAATGTGGAAAAAGTGAAGCACTGTGAATACTTTCCGGATGCACTCTACGTGGCTATGAGGTACCAAGATCCCAAATAAATAGCTCTTATTTGTGTGTGCAATCTGATTATTTGTGCATGCAATTTACAGGTGAATCACACAGAAAATTGCACAAATTATGTTAGTTGTAAAGTAGGTGAGGAAAATGAGTTTTTTTTTCTGATACATGACAGCCTCCCAGGAAAAGTATACTAAAACTTCTCACATGTATGCATAGTTATGCTGATTAAAGGCAGTGAAAAATGTCAGTGAGAAAGAAAAAAAAAATTACAATAGGATACGACAGAGAGAGTGCACATGTGAAGGTTTATTCTGTAAATGTAATGTAAATTAATAATAAATGAATAAAAACTTTTTCACAGGATTTTTATAAATGCTGTTGGCATCAGAGGTGTGAAAGTGTGGTGAGTATTTTATATGAAACCATAATTGTTTACAATAATTATTTTTAGGTATAAATTTTCAATTTATATCCAGAATTTACATATTTCTGTAAAGCTGCTTTGTGATGATGTCTGCTGTTAAAAGCGTTATACAAATCAAATTAATCCTATATTTTAAGATCCTGAGACATAAACTATAAGGACAAAAGTATTTACACACCTGACCATCAGACTTATATGAGCTTGTTGGACATCCCATTCCAAAACCCATGAGCATTAATATGGGTAGTTCACAGTTAGCATTCCAATTCATCCCAAAGGTGTTTGGTGGGGTCAGAGGTCAGTGCTGTGACCCAGCTCATTGGAGTTCCACCACACCAAACACGTCAAACCATGACTTGTCCAAAATCGCATACTGTGACAGTATGTACCACATCTGATGCAGAACCTACTGCATGGCCATTGAAACAGTACGTACTAATCACTATGTGTGTGTAGTATGAATACAATCCCAGACATACTACATTTGCTATTGTCATATGACCTTCAATGTCATAATAAACACAAAACTCTTAAAGGACAAAGGAAAGTTTGTAATTAATGTGGGCATTGTTAACAGGCTCAAGAAATTCGTTACCGTTAGCTTGACTGGCTAAGGCATGATGGAGATCACAAAAAGGTTTCAAACGCTCTTGTTCTTGTTTAAACCTTTAACAACTTAACAATTTATTGGGGTATTGTTAAACAAGTCCTGTTTAACTAAGGTTTAATACTTACACTTAAAAAGAGCCGACACGCTTTTTTCCGGGATTTTATTTTATTTTATTTTTTTGCCCGAAACAGTATGCCATCTGGGTATTTCTCGCCTACTGTTTCTCACCTACTGAGAATTCGGACATACTACCCCTCTGGCGTACTACTTTTTGCTAATGCAAATTTAATACCTGCCTTTCAGTTTCTATAAAAGCAATCATCATCATTAAGTGACTTTCAGGCTGCATGAAATTACATTACAGTGCTAAATCAATCTATTATCATTGACCCCAGCCTGTTTTTGTGTATATTTAGGTAGAAATACCCCAAAATGTATAGCCATTAAGAAGAACATGCAAAACCAGCAGAATAGACAAGAGGCATTCATTTGCTTATTCCATAGACCCTATTAGTAAATTAGCTTGCAGGTGTTATCAAGTTTGCATTTGGTTTTACATATTTAAGTAAGCAAAATTCCTTACTTAAATCAGGGCGTTTGTATAAACTTACAGTATTCATTCATTCATTTGCAGAACCTCTTTTGGCCACACCAAATCATGCCAAATGCCATTCTGCCCAGTATCTGATACCTGTGAGTTTTTCTGGCATCTAAAAGATTCATGATTTCTATATCTCTTCAGAGATTTCTGGAAATTGGACTGTGTAGTGGCCCACATAAGGCATCATAAAGGGTTGTGCTTTATAGGGATGCTGGGCGGGCAAAGAGCTGCAGGCATTCTCGGCTTTCATTGATTCTGAACAGCATGGAACATGGCTCGGGGAGATGCGCTAAATATTTAAAGGTTGAGATATGATAGTCATTTCTTGACTCTGTGTTTCCTATTAAGAAAAAATATGGCCAACTGCACAACTACAGATTACATTTGCTGTGTCTTCAGGCAGAAAGATTGTGTCTGAACTGTCGGCTTTTTTTCTGGTGGCACACTGCATATAAAAGTGAAGTGCCACAATTTACAGCAACTTTACAGCAATTTAAGCTCTATATTAATTATGAGTACTGATGGTCTACTAAATGAATATGCTTAATTAAATTATTGAGGCAGAACACTCAACTGGTAACAACTGTTTCATCAGAAAATGGCAACAGTTCTGAATGTTTGTCTATTTCAAGTCAAAATAGAGATATCATTCCATTTATAACACTGAGGAAAGCTCAAAATCCAGTTAACGGACATTACTATTCGACATACATTGTCTGCATCTATTTCATTAACAGATATATTAGCTAAACAAAAATAAATAAAAAAAACAATTGCGAAAAAAAAACAAAAACCAAGGACTTCGCTAACATAGAAATGAATTTCCTGTCAGTAATCCATGCCAACTATAGCACTATGAATTAGAATTAACTATTTAATATCTATGAGGTGGCCAATACCAAGCATAAATGCAGAACGAAAATGAAAACCATAACTTTAAAGCCCTGACTTGGCCATATTATTAACAACTATAAACGATTTGGTAACTACAGTGAAGCTAATAGGAAAAAGAATGAAGTCACCACACCGACAGCTCCTCAGAGTATAAGGAGAGTGGAAAATTTGTCACTAATTTGAACACAAATTGTGCAATATAAATAAATGCTCCCCTCACCAACAACGATGGCTACCTGTTTATAATAGCCTGCAGTTTGACTGCATTTCTTAATGAATTATACCTACAATAAATGAGCTGAAATCTCAGACTGTCCTTCAACCCCTAAATATTCCTCGATTATTTGTATTGTCCCTAAATTTAAGTTTGTAATCTTATTAAAGTTTAGACTGCTTATGTTTTGTTAGTTTATCAGTTTAATGTAGTCAGTCTACTTCATTAAACCGAAGAATAATACTTTTTGGTAAGACGTGACTGTTGACATTGAGACATTGAGACAAATATTTAGACACTATGGTATTAAGTTATTTATGAAGCTTTTAGAAACTTTTCACTCAAGTTGTTGTCAATAATATAAATTGTAATGAAAATTATTGTATTATATTAGAAAAGAATGCGAAATAGAAGCATTTTCGCTAGTGAGCTCAGACTTTTGGACCCCATTCTACTAACTGGTTCACTGGTTTATTCAGACCTGGTCCCAGTTAACCAAAATCATTATATAGATTATATGAATTAGTAGAGTGAGTGTTCAATATGATGCTCTCTGTAATATTTAACTATATTGTTTGTGATGTGCCTCTTTTACTAAAATTTGTGATGGTCCAGTTGCTTAAAATTCGTTGCGTGCAAAGATCTGGATATGTAACTTACATTATTGAATGGTGACAACTGTCACGCCACCGCCGACAGAGGGCAGTGCGGCGCGGCTTCCTAGTGGACACGTGACGTTTTTTCACCCTCAATTCCGGTGAAGCGCTAGTTTAACCACCGTGATCCGAGTTTAACCACACGTTGATGAGACTGTGTATTTAAGGTCCTGGGTTTACTGAGCACGTTGCTCATTATTGTTTGGTTGTTAGGTTGTTAGTGCGTTGGATGTTAGCTTGTTAGTGGACTATGTTTGTAGCGGTCATCCATGCTAAAGGGTATTGTTTCTACGCCATGTTTGCGTCTAAGTTCAATAAAGACTTTTGATCTGCACCTGCATCCGCCTCTGACTACGTGTCATAACAACAACAGTTATCTTTAAATGCGTAAGTAGTAATGATCCATTCATGGTTAAAAATCAGAATTTATATACTTTTAACTAGGGCCACAAATTCTGAACAGATGAGAAACATTAGGTACTGACATTGGCACAGGGAGAATAAACTGATACTTCTCTATCTATTCTATTTTTGACATTTATTTATTTATTATAAACAAATGGGGATAAGTCTAAAGAAATACAAATTGGTTCATGGTCACATTCTACTAAAGAGAACATGCTTTTTACAGAATACAATCCAGTTGTATAAATAAGGGTTGATCTCAACCTCCAAGTGTCCACTGGCCTATAATAGATAGCAATAACTGTAATCATGTATTGCATGAAAATTATGAATGAGTTAGCTTTTACGTATTAATAAAAAGGTGTGCACATGCAATAATAATAGTGGCCAGTGAAAGCTGTATGTAAATATGCACCACATTCCTACAGAGTAGTCTGTAAACAATGAAATGAAATGAAATCAAAGCTTTCCATCAAAATAGTCATGATTTGTAATGATTATTTGGTTGTACTAGAAAAACGAATCTATTCTCTTAACAGATTACTGTAAACAGTGTTTGTATGCGGTCCCAGAGAGTCATATATTTTACGGTGAAGTGACAGCTTTCTGGGAAGCATTTGTTTATTTAACTGATGAACAAGCTGGTGTCGAGAAATGCAAGCATAATCACTTTAAGGAGAGTAAATCAAATATTCACGATTAAATGAAAACCAAATATAACAGCATCGCTTTGTTATGTGAGATGACGGGGCAGATTTGGCGAGATCTAATAAAGATTGTTCTGGAGAAGCTTATTGAAATGGGCTATATTAGATTTATTAACCCATTTGCATGCAGATGGCCTTTGATTGTTTATTAAGAAATGAATTGCAGTCTCGTGGCACAATGCAGAAACCCCCTTGTGAATCCACAGGCATTTGTGTTGAGTTTCATCAGTTTTGAAAATCATTATATCATAGATTTAAAGTGAAGACAAGAGCATGGCAAGTTTGCAGAGCTAGATGACAGATAGACACTTTCTTGAAATGCCATGGTTCTTCTGAATACCAAACAGAAAATGTTTACTTTCAAACCCCAAAACACTAGCCTCACGGGTCTGCCGTCTGTCCTTTTATGTAGTTTGTACTTTGAGCAATGTGTGCTCAGTCTATCTGCTTTCACTTTATCCTCCAAAGGCATTTTGGGGGGTTAGCGCGGAGTTGATAAAATGAATAATCCACCTGGTTTACATTTATTACACCCACTAATATATTTCATATGCACCTTCTCAGTCACTGATGATGGTGTGTTACAGATGCGCCTTTGGGTGTGTATAAACTTGTGCACTACAGGTGATGTAGTGCATCACTACAAGCAACTACACAGTGATGATGGCAATATAAAAGGAGTTGTGTTGTGAGAGCAGCAAAGTCATTAATGGCCAGATGGATGGGTCACATGACTATTGCCAGGTTGTACATGGAGGACCGATGAACTAGAAACAACAACAAAAAACAGTATATTTATTTATTTACTCAATAAAAATGGATAGTAGAAGCAAAAATGGTAAGACCAGGCATTGAGAAGGGTTTCTTCAACATTTCCCCAGTTTAGGTCTGCTTTACAACATACTTATTCAGAGCCTTTACTTTACAATGTCTTGTTGTTCTCTGGTAAGAATTGGAAGAGGGGTAAAACATACATGATGTAAATGCATTGCACGCACCTTTATTTTATGTTATATCACAGCACTGGTGAATACTTGAATCTGATTGGTCAGAATTCATTAATTAATTTATTTTTTATTACAGCAGTTCTGGCACTAGTTCTGGCTGCAAGTCAAATCTCAGGTTTATATTAATGCACTTGCTCCAATATGTTAATATTGATATGGTAATAACGCATTCACAGGGCCCTTTTTGGTACAGTGCTGTGAAAAAGTATTTGACCCATTTCTTCTGTTTTTGTGTATATCTCATACTAAACCTGTAACAAGATGGAGACAGATGCAAGTGCAGAATTTCTTTAATTTACAGCACAATTAAACACAAAACAAGAACTGTGAATTAGCAGCAAAACACTAAGGCTAAAAATAAACATAAACAAAAGATCAAAACACAGCAACGGGGACAATAGCAAAGAAAGACAGAGAATGCAGTGCCAACTGTGGCTATATACAGGAGTGCTCGTTAACAGGCACGTGATTCAGGTGCCGGTGGTCATGTGACTGTGATTCAGTGGCTGCTGGGAACTGTAGTTCAGAGTTCCTTCTCTGATTACTTGACAAAATCATTTTAGATCAACATAAATATAAAACAAAGGCTACCTGAGTAAACACACAACAGAGTTTTTATTTATTATTTGTTTATTTTTTTTATTTTATTGACAGAAAAAAAAGTTATCCAACACCTGTCACCAATGTGAAAAATGAATTGCCCCTGGTTGTGAATCTGGTTTTGACTCCTTTAGCAGCAATAACTTCACTTACTTCTAGGACTAGGACTCCTATGCTTTGGATCATTGTCTTACTTCATAATCCAGTTGCACTTGAGTTTCAACTTACAGACTGAAGACCAGACATTCTCCTTTAGGATTTTCTGGTAGAGAGCAGAATTCATGTTTCTCCCAATTATTGAAAGTTGCCCAGGCCCTGAAGCAGCAAAACATCCCCACATCTTCACACTTCCACCACTATGCTTGACCATAGATATGATATTGTTGTTGTGGTATTTGGTGTTTGGTTTATTCCAGATGTAATGGGATCCCTGTCTTCCAAACAGTTCCACTTTTGATTCATCAATCCACAGAACATTCCCCCCAAAGGCTTGAGGATCATCAAGGTGGTTTTTTTTTGGCAAAATTCAGATGAGCCTTAATGTTCTTCTGGTCTAACAGTGGTTTTTGCCTCACCACTCTTCCATGGATGCCATTTTTGGCAAGTGTCTTTCTTATAGTGGAGTCATGAAGAGTGACCTTTACTGATGCAAGAGAATCTTGTAGGTCCTTTGATGTTGCCCTTAGGTCTGTGCCAAGTTTTTCCATTTGAAGATAATGGTTCTCATTGCGGTTCTTTGGAGTCCCAGACCCTTTGAAAAAGCTTTGTAACTCTTCCCAGACTGATGTATTTCAACCACCTTCTTCCTCATCATTTCTGGAATTTCTTCTTTTAACCAAATTCATTCTGTTGGAAAAGTTCAATTTATGTGTTGATTTATGAACGGGGTTTGCAGTACTGAGGCCTGATTGCGTCTTGTAAAGCTGAACCCCTTTATGAATGCAGTTTCATAGATTTGGGGAATTACAAATACATTTTCACATATGTCCAGTTGATACTCCATAACTTTTGTTTTAATTTCTGGAACAATTTACTATGAGATATACACAAAAACAGAAGAAATCAGGCAAATACTTTTTCACAGCATTGTAGATTCTCAAATCAGTTAATAAATGTGTGAGGTGACTTTTATTCAGCTTTTTTGGAAGGAGTCTCCAGTGTCAACACTAACAGTCAAAGGTAATGCTTTAAGTTTTCTGTTCTGCCTTTAGTACAGAGGTTTTTTTCTTCCTTCTCAGTAACATGACCAGCTCATTTGTTTTTTTTTTTCTTCTTATGAAATTAGTTAGAAATTCACAAGAAGTTAAATAAGAGAGGCTGGTGAGAGAACAACCGCTTATAGCTGTTGTAACATAAGTGATTATGTCGTGGAAAACAATCTTTCCAGCCTAAGTCAAAAAAACTTCACAGACAGAGGGTTAGTAGATCTCAAAAAGTAAATAAACTTTATTGAATCAATGAAGTGAGACAGTCTGCAGAAAGTCTAAAATATGCGAACACACACACATCACTTTTTATTCTTTTCTTCACAACGTACTAATCATAGGCGTGGTTTTGCCTTTCCTCATTAAAAACAGACCAATCTTCTTCGCCACAATTAATTATTCATGTCTATATGTTATCTTAAATTTATGGAACATGCACAGTTAGTTGTTTTTCTTGAAAAGGTTTTATGAGGACAAGGTTTTTTTTTTTTACAAAAAGGTTTCACTCAGAGTCTTGACCTTGACCAACACTCCCTTCTTAGGCCACAGTGAGCATCTGTCTGTTTCTATCTGTTGTCCTAGCTGATATCTCCCTCCCTTCCTGAGGCCCTCTCCTACCTCCTTAATTTGTATCTGGCCTCAAGGTTATTTACTTACAAAAGCGAATTTCTAATGTCAATTTATTGCTGTGCAGAAAAGTGCCGGCTGATACAGAAGAACAATTATTGTACAGTAAGACACAAAACTCAATACACACTTAGAATATACCTTGATCACAAAGTGTTCTATGGATTTAGATTATGCCACTAAATATTGATTATACATATAGATTATGCGTAAGTAATAAATCTAAATGTTCGTCATACATATTGATTACACTTCATAGATATGTTCTATAATAACAGGAACCCACAAGTTAAATATAACTGTAAATGGATAAATAGTATGACCTGGCTAAAATGTGTAATGCTATAGTTGGCAGATTGCTACAAAAGCCCTAAGCAGCCGTGCATTATTAAAATTTTCTGTCTTGTTTTCTTGTGATCATGACTTTATTGTTCTGGATGCAACAAAGCCTCAAATACCCCAGCACCATGGATGAACAAATTAGTTTTTACGTTGATCAGGGACTCACTCAAGTTGAAATAGCTCTGTGTCTGTCAGTGATTAATGACTTCCACATTAGTGTCCGACACTTGAAAATGGGACACCCCTCTCTATTAATGCGGAGATAAAGTCCATCTCTTCATCAGGCAATTGTTAAATTTATGATGGTGATCGCCAATGTGCATGCAACACCAGTCCCATTTACAAGGCACAAGATTTACATTGTGATAAATCAGCTTTTTGTTATGTAATGATCATGAAAATATTAAGTCGTGATCATGAGAAAACAACTTTTGTTATGCTGAGAACACAAGGAAATTAAGTCGAGATCACAAGAAAACAAGAAGAAAAAATAATAATAATGCATGGCTTAGGGCTTCCATAAATTGCTGTGGTGTATGTTGAATAAAACCCTTTGGATTTGCTATTAATGGAAAATAATCATCTTTGGGGCAGCAACAGCATTGAGAATGTGTCTTGTTGGTGAACGACCAAAAATTGAAAGAGAAACAAGAGACATTCGCTTTTTTTTTTTTTTTTTTGGATCATAGAATTTTTTTGGAAAATTTACATTTTACATAACACCCCACCCAACAACCCCAACAAACAACCACAGCCAAAACCAAAAGAAAGGGGGAAACAAAAAACAATAAACAAACAACCAGAGAAAAAAAAACAACAACCACAAACACACAAAAAAAACAAAAAACTTAAAACCCCAAAACAACGACAAAAAAAGGGGGTGGTAAGATGATCAGGAATTACCGTCTACCTCTCCTCAATCCACCTCCAGGGTGCGTACATCATTGAAGTAGGTAATAAATTGTGCCCATTTTCCCAAAAATGATTCAACCCTGCCTCTGATGTTGTACTTGATTTTGTCAAGTTTTAAAAAGAAGATTAAATCTTTAAGCCAGACTGATCTAGAGGGGGGTTGTGGAGAGGTCCAAGACAACAGTATTCTGCGCCGAGCAGGTAACGATGCAAAGGCCACAACTCTAGCTTCTTTATGGTTCAGAGGTTGATGCTGAGATGGAACACCAAAGATGGCAATTACAGGACAGACATCAAATTTGATTTTAAGAACGGAGACATTTGCTTTATAAAGATTGACTTAATTTCATTGTTATTATTAATATAAAACCAAAGATAATTAATGTTTGCAATACATAAGGAATGGTTAATAAATTTTCCGTAAGTTACCCTGTGAAACGACAGTGTTTTTGTTTAATGGGAGCTTATGCCTCACTGTGGGGAAAATAACCTTTAACTAACTACCCCATAATTTGAAAACATGGTACTTATAGAAATAACCTTATCTTAATCTACCTTTCAGTTCAATCAAAAACAAATGTAGACGAGCAAGTGACATAGACATAGAACAAGTTGTTTGTTTGTTTTGTTGTTGTTGTTTTTGTTTTTAGAAAATATTGTGACAATGAAAAAGCCATGGCACAAACTCAGATATAT
>JAOUWY010000011.1:5812881-5827568 GCA_025728095.1 Prietella phreatophila
ATATTGGCACCCTTGGTAAATATGAGCAAAGAAGGCTGTGAAAAATTCTTTATTGTTTAACCTTTTGATCTTTTGTTTAAAAAAAAAAATTACAAAAATACTTTCCCCATATGGATATCAAACAATTGCAAACAAAACACAGGTTTATAAAAAAAATCTTTGTTAAATATAGGTGTGCAACAACTATTGGCACCCTTTTAGTCAATACTTTGTGCTACCTCCCTTTGCCAAGATAACAGCTCCGTGTCTTTTCCTATAATGCCTCGTGAAGTTGGAGAATACATGGTAAGGGATCGGAGACCATTCCTCCATACAGAATCTCTGCAAATCCTTCAAATTTGCTCGTCAATTCACCCCACAGGTTATCTTTGGGTTTCAAGTCAGGGGACTGGGATGGCCATTGTAGGAACTTGATTTTGTGGTGAGTAAACCATTTTTGTGTTGATTTTGATGTACATTTTGGATCATTGTCCTGCTGGAAGATCCAACCATGGCCCATTTTAGGCTTTCTGGCAAAGGCAGCCAGGCTTTAGTTTTATATTTGTCGATATTTGATAGAGTCCATGATGCCAGGTATCCTGACAAAATGTCCAGGTCTTTTGGCAGACAAACAGCCCTGAAATATTAAAGAGCCACCACCATATTTAACCATGGGCATGGGCATTCTCCGTATTGCCACCTCTCTGTGTGTACCAAAACCACCTCTGGTGGTTATTGTCTAAAAGCTCTATTTTGGTATCATCTGACCATAGAACTCAATCCCATTTGAAGTTCCAGTAGTGTCTGGCAAACTGAAAACACTTGAGTTTGTTGTTGGATGAGAGTAGAGGCTTTTTTCCTGAAACCCTTCCAAATAACTTGTGGTGATGTAACTGAGTTCTGATTGTTGTTTTGGAGACGTTCTGCCCCAAGACACAGCTAACTTCTGCGATTCTCCAGCTGTGATCCTTGGAGATTTTTTGGCCACTCGAACCATGCTCTTCACAGTGCGTTGAGACAATATAGACACACGTCCAAATCCAGGATGATTCATAACATTTCCAGTTGACTGGAACTTCTTAAATATTGCCTGGATGGTGTAAATGGGCATTTATATTGCTTGTGCTATTTCCTTATAGCGAGTTCCCATTTTGTGAAGCTCAGCATTCATTTGACACATATCACAGATATATTCCTTGGTCTTACCCATTGTTATGAATGACTAATGAATGAATTTGGCCTTATTTATACCCCTGTGAAACGGGAAGTCATGGTTGAACAATATCCTGTTCCTAGTCATTTACATTTTATATTTATTCAGTTAGCAGACGCTTTTATGCAAAGCGACTTACAAATTAGAAAATACAAGCAAATAATGTAAAATATCAATGGGAATATGATTCAAATATATTTTCCTCATATGAATTCATGGGGTATTAATTAATAATTATTGCACACCTATATTTAACAAATTATTTTTTTTTGGATGTGTTGTGTTTGCAGTTGTTTGATATCCATGAGACCTATTGTTAACAAAAAATCAAAAGCTTAAACAATAAAGGCAACTTTTCACAGCCGTCTTTGCTCAAATTGACCAAGGGTGTCAATATTAATGGAGGGCACTGTATATGTAAAAACATATTGTTCCCTCTCTGCTTTTCTCTCGTTTTCAACTTTTATTCACAGTTCCTCCCTGCATGTCTCTGTCTCTCTCTCCCACCGTGGGACAGTTGTTAAGGATGTACGAAGAAAGGAGCTAATTTTACACATGGAGCTGAGAGACAGAGAGCATGAGATAGTGAGAGGGAGATAGGGAACAGAAATGAGCTGATTGACAGTGAAGGATAGAGTGAGAGTAGGGATGGAGAGTGAGAGAGACATCGATGTAGAGGGGTTGTGGCCCACCTCAGGCAGCACCGATCCCTAGGGAGGCCCATCTAAATCAGCCGGGCCTGGCTAGAGGGAAGGGTGGAAGAACTTACTTCACTGCTAAATTAAGCAAACACTGGAATATGCCAGTTCTAATCAAATCACCACAATGCACTGAGTCTCCCAGGAGCAGTTCTGCAGCAGGGACAGAAAGGTGACAAAACTCATGCAAATTCTCCCATCACTCTTTGAACACACCATATATATGAACATGTAGGGAGAAAATAGAAGCTGGAATGTCGGTCACCCAGATAATACTAAAAAGGGCCTCCGTTTTCTCCAGCATGGAGAAGACCTGGGCTTTGACCCAAGTTTTTAGTCCATCCCCTGGAGCAGTGGAAATAGAGGCCAGAGCTTTGATTCTGTGCTTCTGAACAATGTCACAATAATAGACACAGGCAAATTAGAAGTAAGTCTAATGTGGTGTATTAAGCCCACGATCATGCCCAGACCACAAAGCGTGACCTTAATGCCCCGGTGTTCGTCAGTCCATTATTCCATCTCTTGAGTAACTCTGTGTGATGTTTAATTGCTTTTCTCCAGCAGCTCAAGGCAATAGTAGAGTAAAACTCTACTTCATTAATACAGCCGTTCTCTGCACTGATTGCTCTGGGCATTGCTGGAGCAAGTCGAGATCAGTGGTCCATTCAAGGCACTTAAATGATGACGTGTAGGAACACAAAGTAAAGAGCAATAATGAGGTTATCTTTTGTCTTCATGGGTGAATAATTCAGAACTGGTGATTTAAGTTTAAAAGTTACATCAGTATTTATAGATATTTAAAATCAGGTTTATACAGGTACTTCTTTCATGGCAAAGGCAAAGTCACAACATTCTGTCTTCTTGCTGACGCCACATGCTGAACGCAGTACGAAACCGAATGTCTGAATACGCCTACCCACAGACAGGGATACTTGTATTCTTTCTTACTTTTTTGCTATTTCCTACACTTTTTTAAATAAAAAGGGCTATTAAATATGGAATATTGACCAAAATGTTTCATATCATATATTTTAGATTCTTCAGAGTTTCCCATGATGACAGCTTTGCACATTTTACAAGTCTTTACACCAGTAATGAGAGAGAGAGAGAGAGAGAGAGTACAATATGTGGAAGAAAGTTATGAGTATAGAGTAGTAGACGGAAAATGGAAGAGTAACAGGATGGGAGTGAAGAATACTGAGAGAAAGGGTGGGAGGAACGGAAGAAGGAAGAGACACTTGCTGGCAGGCAATGCTTCACGCAAAACCCTTATGAATAATGCATGTTCCCTACCTAGACTAACATAGATACATCTCTCCCTCGTTTTTTCTCCTTTTCCCCCTTCCATTTTTAACTCCCACTGTTTCTCTGGAAGAGTTTAATCAGCACTGGAAATGACACATCCTCCTTAGAGGGACTTGCCGCCACTCTTCAGAATAAGGCTCATTAAGTCAAGCTCGACACTGGTGTCAACATAGGTGAAAATGGCTCTTACGTTTGATGTTCATTAGCTTCTTTTTCCAAGCAAAAACAACACGTGATGTTAATATACCACCAAACTTGCATGAATCTATTTTTTAAGGGAGGCTGTTTTAAATGGCCATTATTTAATTCTGACAAATTAGGTGACAGCCAGTGCATGACTCAAAAGATGACAGATGGACAGTGAAGTTTAGGACAGTCAGCCAGGCTTTTTCAACACAGGCATATCACCATAAAACCATCAGATTCTACAACACTAAGTTATACTAGGAAATTGTTTTTGATCCAGATGTCATTGCAGGAGCCAAAGGGCTGGAATTAATGCAAGTCATTCAAAACCCTTATTCATACTTCTTGAAGAAAAATGACACAGGACAAAAATAAACCCGAAATTAGCCACTTTAAGCTTGCTGCAGTTTTTTATAGCCTTCTCAATGTGGAGACAATTTTTCCTACAGTGTGTTGAAGCATAAGAAGGCAACAGCAGTGGTCTAATACACATACTCTAACTAGAACTCTTGTTAAGTCCATAGAATACTGGCTATTATAGTAGGCCATATATATATCCAATATGCATACATACAGGACATGAAAATTCATCATACTTGTTAGTCTCATTTCCGTTAGTCAGATGAATAATGAAGAAACCACCTGTGTTTCCTTAAAATTTTGATGTGGTATTCATAACACAATATACTGTATGTAATAATGTGTGGCATAAGCCTGTATAAAATATTATAATTAATTATGGTTAAATGCAGAACAGTTTATAATGAAAGAACACAAGGCTTTGTAATGTCATGCTACATCCTGTAAAGCATTATAACATATGTTAAGATAGAAATGTGACTGAATACCAGTGCATTATTCTGAATGAGCAGATAATAATCTTAAAGAGATACAAATACAGAGATGAATAGAAAGCGCACATTTGTATGTTCTCTCTCTCTCTCTCTCTCTCTCTCTCTCTCTCTCTCTAGCTAGCTTAATAGCTAAGTCACTGGAGTGATGTATTTGAGGTTGAGGAACTGTCGAAGTTCATGAGTCAAATGAAGTAATGTTCTTAAGTTTTTAAGGTTAGCAGAAGAACGAAGTTCTTAAGGTTAACAGTGAGGTTTACCAAGGTAAATTCATCACCTTTGGGTGATGAATTGGAATGCTGACTGCACCCCAGGCCATCTCACCTGTCACTATATGGCCAGCAGATGGCACTGTGGCTCGTCTTCGGACAAGCCACGTGACTTTGTTTTGGTTCGCTCACTTCCGGTTTGAGCATTAGCGCATTAGCTCTGATGGGTCACAGGTGTATGTGTTTTAAGTTAATGATACTTTGTATTTAAACGAGTTACTGAGCATGGGGCTCGGTATTATTAGTTGTAAGCATTTGTAGCAGTCGTATGGTTTTGTCTTCATGCTAAGTAGGATATTGTCATGCCACGTTTCCCGGTTCCATTTTTCCTGTGAAGACCACGTTTACTTTGAGTTTTATGTTTATGTTTAATAAAGAGTTTGATCTGCACCTGCATCCGCCTCCAACTACGTTTCATGACATCACCCAACATCAGTGCCTGATCTTACTAAAGCTCTTGTAAGATCCCCATAGCCACACTCCAAAATCTAGTGAAAAGCCTTCCCAAAAGAGTAGAGGTTATTATTACAGCAAAGAGGGACTTATATATAGTATAAGCTACAGAGCCATAGACCTTAACTCTTGTGCGTCCTTATGGACATTTTTGGTTTTTTTCCATTTTTATTTTTTTAATAATTTTGTCTGTATTTATGCAAACAGCATACATTTTGCAAAAGGTGTGTATTTTTATTGGAAGTTTAATATTTCACCCTCAGTTGCTTTCATAAATCTTTTTAAACTAGGTACACAAAATCGTTACAATCAGGACCTTAAGGACAGAAATGTCCCCATTGCAATAATTAATCCCCATGACATTCTGTGTTAATAGGCTTTTATTTTGTTGAAAGGGTTTCAAAACACTGAAATATTATTCTGAAATGTGTACTATTTTCTGAGGTTTAGCCTATAGTGAAAATACAGGTGCATCTCAAAAAATTATAATATCATGGAAACTTTTTTTTTCTATAATTTCATTCAAAAAGTGGAAATTTATCATATTCTAGATTCATTACACATAAAGTGAAATAGCTCAAGCCTTTTTTTCATTTTAATCTTGATAATTACGGCTTACAGCTCATGGAAATCAAAGATCCAGTATCTCAAAATATTAGAATAAAGAATTTAAAGAATTTAAGAATTTAAGATTAAAACAAGCAAAAAAAAAATAAAAAGCCTTGAACTTTTCCAGTATATTCCAAAATGTTTTACATGCACCTGTTCATGCATTTTTCTCATTCTGCTGTATTATAGAGCACTGCAGACTAACTGAATAAATGATGCAGCTGTAAGTGTCTGGGTGTGTTTGTATGGATATCATGAATGTTTTGTAATTATGATTAGAACTGATGCCGGTAAAAGTAAATAAATCGACAGTGAAAGTGGAAAAAAAAATAATATGTGATATTTGATTTTTCTTTTTTATTGTTTTTGGACATGAACATTTTTGTCCTCTATGGACCTATGTGTAACGTTTTTTTTAATTGACACACAAGTGTTAAAAATCCCTGTCAGTAGAACTGGTTTGATAATCTGCAGGTGGAAAGTTTATGGAATCTAATGGAACTAATCATTCTGGTGTGCCATTCAAGATTTCACAATATGCTCTCAAACTAAGTATAAGGTAAGAACGAAGCCAGCAGTCAATTAAAAAGAGTTGCAGGATGACCTGACAGTAACAGGTCATTCCTCACGCAAGAGTTCTTTGCTGAAAAACCATTTAGACAAATCAGAACACTTTTGGAACAATATATTCTTGTCAAAAGAAAAAGAAAAGAAAAAAATAGAGCTCTTTGGGAATAATTCAGCTTAACATGTTCGGTTAGGGAACAGTGCGTTTTTATCCAAAGGAGACCATACGCATGGTGTACCAGGGCAGACTAGATCAGAATTAATCTCATTGGACACGAAACAGAACTTTCTTGTTCATATTTAATGTCATGAAATTGTAGAGGAGGCATATGCAAGTGCAGATTTTATTGAAGTAAAGAGCAGCTAGAGGCCTGTTTCACGAAGCCAGTTTAGGTGGTTTCACAGGTAAGTTTGAGTTTAGTTTGAGCAAACTCTGTTTTTTGAGTCTCACCAAGTTGAAATGGTTTTTAGCGGGTTTCATCACCATGGAACCTTACACACCATGGCTAGCCTGCTCCGGAGCAGGTTTTATTCTTGGTAAGAAAACTCTAACCCAACTTGGACCAATCAGCTGTGAGCAAAGTGATATAAATCTGACACATCAACGTTAACCCTTTAATGGTCATAGAGGGGGCTTCACTGTTTATGGAGCTCAGAGCACAAATAATAAAGACACTTCGAAGGCAAAGAACTTTTAGGGACAGACACAGCTTTTATTGAAGACCATCTGTACAAAAGATATGGATTTTCGGCAGATGGTATAGATAATCTCTGCCAGCTTATTGAGCCGCACATTGAAAATTTGACATGCTAAAGCTGCTTTAACTGTACCACAAACTTTATGTATTGCTTGTATTGCTTTGCAGTTCTTTGCAAGTGGTACATATTTTCATGCAGTCACATTATTCCTGTCCTAATATATTGTCACAAATTGCTGTTTATTTTATTAACAAGTAATTAAAATAATTTACATTTATATTAAAGTAAATTACATGAAATATTTTGGGGTCGTACATTTCCAATCTGTTTTTTCTCATTGTGAGCCTGTTAAAGTTAACAGCATTTACACATTCAACAATTTTCCCAAGCTTTGGCAGCCGTTGCTTTTTGTGCTTAGTGTAGGTTTAAATTCCTCATATGACCACATGATTTCTTGCTCTTCAACTAAAAGTATTCACACCTGCCTTTTTCCATGCTGAATGCTATTGGCCGTTTGCTGTCAACGTCTGGCTGTTATGTGTACGTGCACACTGAGTAAACCTTGATTTTGGATTAAAACCTCAGTTGAATGAGAAAGTCGATAACCAACGTCATGAAAAATATTAACCTTCATTAACCTGGGTTGGATTTGTTTCGGTTTGTCAACTCAAAACTTACTCTGCAACTCTGAGTTTGTTCAACGTGCTTCGTGAAACAGTCCTCAGATAACCAAAACTGTGAAAACAAGAACTAAAACAGAGAATACTAGGCAAAAATATTCAAATAATAAACGCGATTGTGGAACGCACAACAACATATGAATATAACAACAATAATGACAGTCAGGTGCTGAAACACAGGAACTTGTATATTGGTGCTAATCAAGGTGAAACAAGACACAGATGCAGGTGATAGAAAACATTTGGGCTAGTCGGCTACCCGAGGACTACTCAAAGCCCTCATGGGCTCTAAGCGGCTAGGGAGGAATTCATTGAATGCCTCTGACTGTTTCTTCACTTTCTGAAACTTGTCCATGACAGTATTTACTGCATCGCCACACAAGCAAGCAGGAGAAACATGGGCATAAAAACACTTTGTCTCACTCTCTTTTATTCCTGACAAATTAAGCCACAGATGCCGCTCCGCAACCACCAAAGCAGCCATAGAACGGCTGATGGCACCAGACGTCTGCTTCATGGCATGGAGAGACAAATCTGTTTCTCAGTGGAGCTCCACAACTGCCTCGGGACCAATACATTCGCCACTATATAGCTTTTTTAGAAGGTCAGCTTGATAAGCTTGAAGCACAGCCATAGTATGCAAAGCACCACAAGCCTGACCTGCTGCCACATAAGCCCACTAACTGTGAGGAAACCCTGCAGGGCTTCATAGACAAGTGTGCTACCATGCTGGTAGAGAGATAGCCCGCAAGTTTCTCTTCAAAGGTTTTCACCCCATTATGTTAGCATGATTTCACATCATGGGGTTAAAAACTGGACTGGAGTAAGTTTTTTCCCATGATCTCGAAACCTCGGCATGGTGCTTGGGAAAAATAACGAGCTTCTTGCAGGGAGAGGATTTCTTACAACTGGTGAGGAAGTGCTCGTCCACAAGGTGCCTCCTCCTCAGCTGGCCATTCTATTTTTAACTTCTCCACAGCTCTAGTCACAACCTCTAGCAGCTCTTTGTAGGATACAGAGAGCCAAAATAACAAAACAAAAGTGTCTGAATACTCATTTACCCTCACTATACAACGCAGTATTTTGGGAATTAGAATTTTAGATTATTTACTTGGATGAAAATGTATACTATGCAACCAAATACTCATTTCTACTCGGTAGCTCAATCCGACACACTATCCAATAAACATGAGTGATCATGAACCTAAATGTAACCCTAATGTTAGGAGCTTGTAACCCTTATGGCTATGTTGCTAATGCCTACATGCTTACTCCTGTATTTCATGCAATTATGAGAGAATAAGGAATATGCTATGGTATTGATATAGTAGGCTTACGTTTCGAAAGTGTTCAGATATACCTATAAGCAGAATATAAGTATGCCATAGTCAATGATTGTTTCCATGGTGACGTTGTTATTGTACTATATCTCTTGTGTTGGTTATTCAGAATGGAGGAGAAGAGAGGCCTGCTGTAGATATGGGAAAAGATCTTCATGTTTATGACTGGGTTTTTCCAAATGCACCACACTTCAAGCAAAAAATTGTCAGTTTCTCAAATAAATGCACTTTTTGCTCTTGAATAGAGAGGAATTGTTTAGATTTTTATGACCTCTGTGGCCATGAAATGCCCTGTCCCCACATGGAAGAACAGGAATGAGCTTGTTAGGCTGAACCAGGCAAGGAGACAGGAGCAAGAATCTCATCAGCCAATAGCTCACTGGCAATTCACTGGTTGTTTCAATTTTCTTTATATCACAGCACTATTGAATGCTGATTTCTGATCGGTCAGAAGGTATTTGTTGCTTTTCTATAATAGCACAGCTGATATTAGTTCTGCCTCTAAGGCACACAAAATGTAATTGTTGGTATGGCAAAGCCTTCTGTTAGAAGATGTTTGTTTAATATTTATGTAAGGGGTCTGAATTGTCAGCACTTTTTAGCAGTCACTAAGTGTTCTGCCACAAGAGTCTTCAGGACAGAGGACTTTGTACTTTCTGGTTTCTCACAAGCTGTGTTTTTGACTTCAAGACTAACTTTTTAAGTTCAAGAGAGAGAAAAAAGTTAGGGAACAACTTTTATAGCTTCTATTATGTAACTGATAACAGAACCTAACTTGTCTTGTGTATATTCCATAACTTTAAATGTAGCTAGAAATGGTAATGGTAAAACTCATGACATGTCATTCACTAATAAATTAAAAACAATAAGAATTGGCAAATCATTGCTTCTTGTTGGGTATAATAGGAATAAATATGCTTTGTTGGCCAAATTACACCACCCTATCATGGATTATTTTCCTTGTATCAGCATGTTCTGATGTGCTTTTTATAGTCCCTCTTGGTTCAACACTCAAAAGCGTGTCCCCAAAGTCAATTTAAGGTTTTCGCCGTAAGTTTTTTTTTGTTGTTTTTTTTTTTTTTGCTGCTAGCTTTCCATTAGGGATGTTGATGCACACGTATATGACAGCCTTTCTCTCTTTCTCTCTCTCTTTTATTATCTTCTACCCCTCATTTTCTCAGTGTGATATCTATCACCTGTCCTGACTGCTTGTTATACACTGGCTGTAGTGTAGATGTTGACCTGTGGTATGAGACGCGTCATTGCCACACTATAAATACACATGGATTATTCATCTATCACTTATTCTCCAGGGTCTCCTTTATATATGCACACATTTTCATTATCGCTCCTCTCTGCATTCCTCTTCGGTGCAAGGTCATTTATTATTGGGTTCTCCAACCCTGGGGTGCCGCAGAAGATGTCAGTTTGTGAATAATTTCTTAACTGAGCTAAAGCTTTACTCACTTCTCTCGTTAAAACTTGACACCTTGAGTCTCCGGGAGTGACCCTGATGGATTGTTTTTATCATTATTTAGTCACTTCATGGACACCCACTGCGAGTTACTCATTGTGCCTCAATTTCCAGGATTTAATTTTTTTTTTTACTTTCTGTGCTACACTAATGTAGACCAGGACAAACTACCTTGCTCAAGGGCACTAAGGAGACAGTTAGTTCCCCAGACACAGCCACACTGTGTCGGAAATTAGCTACGCACTTAACTTCCAAATCTAAAGCCAACTGCATAGATCTTTTTGTCACTAGGGAATACGTTGTAATACTTCCTTGGAGCTAGCACAGGTAGCCCAGCCTGGATTCCTCATGTACCACAATCAAGGTTTCTCTTGTTCCGTACATGCTATACATCAGTGGCACAGATTTCCAAAGTAAAGCAATGCTTTGAACAATTTCCTGTGGTGCTTCCAACACACCACTGGGGTTTTATTAAAATCTCCATACTCTTCATACATTATTAAACCTCCTCCATGTTCAGCACTGATACAGTGTTGCTCTGATACTCAGTGACAGTAAAGCTTTTTTTTTCTCTGAGCTCACATTGTGTGCACACCTGACCACAATCTGCTTTTCTCTCGACGCCTGTCTCCCAGGAGCCCAAGGCCAGTTCCCAATTGTCCAGAATGTGACGGTGACAGAGGGAGGGACGGCCAACCTGACCTGTCGCGTGGATCATAATGACAACACCTCCCTCCAGTGGTCAAACCCAGCACAGCAAACCCTCTACTTCGGGGATAAGAAAGGTGCGTGAAGCTGACCCATCGATGTTAGGACAGCAGGAATCCTAGTGACAAGTGACTTAATGCTTATTATGTTGCTGTTCTTATTAGTTGGTAGATGAAATGTGTTTAATGTTAGGGTTCTGCATCTTGCAAAATATTCTATTTTTTGATTTATGGAAATCGGTTTACGGAGTTTGTTTGTTTCTAGGGTGTCTGTGTGTTGTTTGATTTTTGCATCCAAACTACAGCTGGAGTTTGAAAAAAATTCTTATTCAAGAAATTCTAGCAATGTATGTGCCTTCAAATGAGCACCCTGTCAACAGTACACAATTATACCCTCTTTCTTTATCTCTCACACCTCTCTCTTTCCCTTTGTCTATCTTATTTCTTTGCTCTCTCTCTCTCTCTCTCTCTCTCTCTCTCTCTCTCTCTCTCCCACAGCAAACTAGGGCAGTCTCATGATTTATGTTGTGGGCTGCTAACATATTACATTTGATAAATGATGCAGGACGTCATACTCATCAAATGGCTTTTAGAACATTTACAGGTTTTTGATCAGATCACTACTTTAAAATATCTACACGCGTTAGAGCCTCTATGTATTGTAGGTAAGACTGATTACTTAGTCTGCATACCTCATATTAAATAATTATTCTAGATGATCTCCTGGCATTGAAACAATTTTACCTTTAGGAAACCTAGAGAAATATTACACATCTGCATATATCAGATTGAACATTTTCCTTTACATTTCTACAGACTGAAACTTTGCATATCAGATAATTATATGCATATCAGATAAAGATCAGATAATGGTTTTAGAGCATGTATAGATCTTGTTATCGTATATTGAAAAATAAATATTGATACATTGTCAGTTTTAGCTGTTACTTTCTGCAAAGTGTAAGTCAGTTGATATTTTATGGTACAGTGGTGTCAAATGATACAGTTGAGGCCTGGGGGCACGATGAGGCTTAGTGATTAGCATGGTCGCCTTGCCCTTCTGGGGTTGGGGGAGGTGATTCCTGCCTCTGCCCTCTGTGCGTGGAGTTTTCATGTTCACCCCATGGTTCGGGGATTTTTTCTGGGTACTCTGGTTTCCTCCCCAATTCCAAAGACATGTGTTGTAGGCTGATTGGCATTTCCAAACTGTGTGATTGTGTGTGCAGTTTTGGCCTGCGATGGATTGGCACCCCAACCAGGGTGTCCCCTGCCTTGTGCTCCGATTTCCCTGGGACAGGCTCCAAGCTCCCTGCAACCATATGTAGCATAAGTGGTATAGAAAATGGATGGATGGATGGATAAAACTCTTGCATCAAGACAGTTATAAGTTAACACAGCACAAGCTTTCAGGTTTCTTTTCCTGCATTTATGTTTTGTCACATAAGACAGTTATGATCACATTATTCTTTTATGAATGTATTTTACCTATAGAAATTGTGGCATAACTGCAAATAAAATAAAATAAAACAGTGCTTATCTTTTCATCTTTGGCTCTCTTCAAAACAAAGTTATGCTCTTGATAGTGTATAATTATGTGTGCAATCATTTAATCATTTATTCATATCTAATTTTGGACAGTATTTCAATGACTCACTGTCTTTAGTCAGCTTTTTGCTTGAGTTTCAAGTTCTGGGAGTCTCTTTCATATTTGAGAACTTGCGGCAACTACTGGAAACATTCAACACACTCAAAAATCTCACTTACATGTTGTTTCATTCCCTGACTAAATACATGGGATGTAATTCACACATTTATTTTTTAGAAAATCACCAACAACATACCCACTAGTAGCACACATCCATACATCCATCCATCTTCTACCGCTTATTCCTTAGTAGCACACATAGATGATCCAAATACCGCTTACTCCTTTACAGGGTCACGGTGGAACCTGGAGCCTATTCCAGGGAGTATCGGGTACAAGGCAGGGTACACCCTGGACAGGGTGCAATTCCATCGCAGGGCACAATCACATACACTTGCACACCCATTCATACACTATGGACACTTTAGACACGACAATCAACCTACCATGCATGTCTTTGGACTGGGGGAGGAAACCGGAGTACCCGGAGGAATCCCCCGCAACACGGGGAGAACATTCAAACTCCGCACACACATGGCCCCAGCGGGAATCGAAACCCGGACCCTGGAGGTATGATCTGAACGTGCTAACCACTAAGCCACCGCACACAATAATTAAATCACTAAATTAATTTCAGGACTGGCACCCTGTCCAGGGTATACCCTGCCTTGTGCCCGATGCTTCCTGGGATGGGTTCCAGGTTCCCCCATGACCCTGAAAAGGAGTAAGCTGTAGAAGATGGATGGATGGAAGTTAATTTCAGATTTAGGGATAGAAGAGAAATGAGTGCACTTTGGATAACTAATGTATTCTCCCAAGTGTCTACATCTGCATATTTCTATGTGTTTAGTTGAAACCCACATTCTGAATTGTTTGTTTTCTGCAGTGCAAACCCATGCTTTCTGTTCCGAGGGCCAGAGCAGATTTGTAGCTTGTTGAACTCTTCACCTTTGCCTGTAGCTTTCTGTAAAGTGGTCTTTAATCCATTTGTGCACCTCTGCACTCGGCACCAAGCTGGTAATACTTGCCCTGCAATTACACTCTCCCGGGTGAGGGGCGTGATTGAAGAGCATCTGCTGGAGTGTGTGTATGTGTGTTTAAATGTGTGTTGGTTTGAGAGATACAGGGTACTGGTGTACTTGTCACTGTTGTGAGTGATGTTATGCTGTGTTGATTGCACTGAGTGTGACTTGCAGATGTGCAGAGACTGAACTATTTCAGAAAGTGTTTGGAACAAGAGCTTTTACCAGCAGCCAGCCATCGAGGTTAACTCAAACCATAGTGTGCATAAATAAAGAGTTCTAAAGCTAACATAGTAAATAATGCTGAAATATAACAATGTGCAGAGGAAGTCATGCAACGGGAGCTTGAGTGAGTCTCAATAGTCTAAAGTAGGATCGTCAACTGGCGGACCACAGACCAGAAATTATTTCCGTGGCCCGAACAGAGTACTGTAGTAGAGATAATAAACATATGAAAAAATGGCTGTCGTTCAGTGACTCTTACTTTTCAAGAGTCACTGACTAGAGGTCTTAGTTTAGAAAGGGAAGAGTTTTCAGAATCTTTCAATAATTTTTTGTTTCATTTACCATCTCTGGTTTGATTTATTGAACTGGTCATATGGATTGTTTTTTTGGGGAAAAAAGAGTGAATGGATAAAGTATTTGTTAATTTCCCCCACGTAAAATTCAAAACGCATGTTTTGTTTAATGAAATGATCTCATGGTCTCGATTATGTTTGTAATTGTGCATGGATATAGATGGAGAAGGTTTTTCAAAGATCTTCACACTTCTGATAAATAGATCTTTTATGTTTTAATTTGATCCAGTCCAACTCTAACTCAGCGGCCAAACCACAAGCTCTGTCTGTGGCTGAACAATGAAGTGCTTTTAGCGGAGATTGCCCAAGAGGCTGTGTGTATGCGTGTGTTTGTGTTTGTGTGTGTGTGCGTGTGTTTGTGTGTGTGCGTGTGTGTGTGCATGCATGTGAGCATGTGTGTGTGTGTGTGTGT